>JAWDEX010000007.1:4512457-4523501 GCA_035221805.1 Trichilia hirta | reverse complement strand
CTCGTTTAAGCCTTCATCTTCCTTTGTTTTTTAATGCTAGTTTTACCTGATGACCATTTCCACTCTAATTTCTCCCTAAAATTAAGTTACTTCTTTTTTCTTTGAGTATCAAAAAGCAAGTTATCAATCAAAGATCTTGATCAACAAAAATTTTGCTCTGAATATTGGGTGTTCAAAAAAGATTACAACTAAAATTGCTTTAAACTTCAATCATTTCTTAATGAAATCTTCTCAAATTTTATACTTTACCTCAATATTACTTATTCTATGCACTTATAACATCTTTATGTTAATATGATAAAAGTAATAAAAATGCTTTTTATGACAAAATGACCAAAATATCCCTAGTTTAGAAAACAAGATTATAAGAATTTTATGAAATTCATTTATCTATGACCTATGGATTTATGAAACATGACACATGAATTTGGATTATAAAAGTGTTATATGCTCCATATGTATATTAAATGAATGAAAATGATTCCATGTAATACTTGATATGGTGATGGAGCCTTTAGGCTTGTTATAAGTATTTACTATAGCTACAAGTTGCAACCTATGGATAAAACCAAGTAAAGGATGCATAAGTGATTGGGTACCAGTTAGGATAGGTATAAGGACAAAAGTCCTAGGCATTGCCTAGTAGTAAACAAAAGACTATTACAATGTTATCACATAAATACTCAAGCCAATGCCAATGGGAATGGGCATAGCTTTTATGAAATTAAAATATTTTAAAATATTTGATTTTATGATAACATGTTTATGTATGACAAAAATGTCTATTGGTGGTCTTAGATGATCACTTAGGGTTAGGGTAACACTAAAGAGTCCAGCCCAATTTGGCTTTAAATGAACTATACACAGGCTTAGTAATAGTTTATGAGCACTATTTTTATACATTTGAAATTGTTTAGAAATGATTATGATATGAAAAATAAATAATTTGTGATAATCTTTTTAGAACATTTTGCTCAGTTATATCAAATGGTTTTATATCCTAGTAAATTCTAATCTACTAGATTATGCACTATGTCAATTCATTCACTAAGTGTAGTTGTATACTCATCTATCACATTACCAATAGAAAACATTTTAATTAATTGTGTGGATGACATAAACTTGGTGAGGGGCACGGACTTAGTCGTAGTGGTGCTAAGGTAAACTTAACTCCTATACTTATTGTAGTCTACTAGATATCTTCTAAAATATTAGATTTGATTTTATTTGGATTTATTTTATGTATTTGAAAATTGGTAACTTAAAGTGTTTTAAGCACTCGATATGTATTTGATGATTATTTAACTTATGTTCGAGCATGATTAAGTTCTTATGGATTACGTTTTTTTGGAGATTGAATTTGAGAAACTGCATTCTGTTTTGGAAATTTAATGAGATAGAGCCTTATACATTATTGGGTTACATCTAGTCAATAGAATGTAATTTAACGATATGTGATGATTGTCATGTGTCAAATTCTGGGGTTGGGTCATGACACTTTCAATAACCTTTTAGGACAAATGTCCTAAATCTTCTCGTAAATGAGAATTACCTCAACTGCTTCTACCTTTCCCTTCAAGACTGATACTTGTGCCTTGCATCTTTTTGCAACCTTTTGGTTCATTTTCTTGCAAGTATGAATCAAAGTAGTCACCACCTTCTTTTCTAGCTCTTTTATCACTCCATTCACAAAATTAAAATCAACATTATGTAGTTGCTCATTATAATCTTCAACACCAGCACTAACTTTGTGTCCTTTTTTCTTTACATCTCGCACTTCAACTTAACTTTCTACTTCCTTTGGACTTTGATTTGGAATATTTGAATACTTTCACTTATAAGGATCTAAGACATATCATTGTTCATCTTTAGATATTTTGTATGCATTATATAGCTTATAATAATAGGCAAGCACTTATTTATACCATGGTTTTCCAAGCAACAAATCTTTTATATTAGGATTATTAAAAACATGTAACCAATATCATGTAAATAACACCTAATCAAAAATTTCCCTAAACATTTTTTCTAACAAACAACAACTTCTCCATAAAGATCCATACTTTTCATAATTGGTGAGCATAAATCATAAACCAAATTTTATAGATATAATTTCTCTCTCAATCACTAGCAAAGAAATATTATAGCGTAAACCATAAATTATACCTCTATCTTAAAAGGATAGTTTTATTGATACTCATAGGACATCAAAATAGATTCTCCAAATGATAGACCATGGCCTAGACTATTAGGCTCTCTTTTGTTGATTCTATCCTATCTACTTGTTAGAGTAACCTCTTCAAGCAGTTGCCTAGGACTAAAAATGTTGGTCTCTACATTGTTGGCTCTAATCTAATTTTTCATTAAGATAGTGGCACACTCTAAAGACAACGAGCTCCTTATACCCCCTTAAGATATCTCGAGATAATAATTCATTCCCCATGAGATCTGTATCTCCTCATCCACATGATTAAATAGTTATTTTCATAACAGTTACAATCAATCATTACCCTAAAATGATAACGAGGCTCTGATATCAAACTAATATAGTAAAAATAAGATATTATTGAATTTCTAGTAACTTGGAATCTACCAAGCATTGAGTTTAAAACCTTAAAATTAAAAAACTAAATAAATAAATGATTTGATACAAGTTGTGAACTACCCACTCGGGTTTAACTCTTTATTTATAATGAAAAATGAAGATTAATGTAATTATATAATTATTCTTAAATACAAAAAGAAAAAAAAATAAAACAAAAATGTCAGTTTTAATAATTTAAAACAAGATGTTGGGAGCTGACTTGGGGAAGTCGAGGACCTAACCTATTCAGATCATCGTCTATCACGTGTGTCCAAAACAAATCAGGGGCAGGATTTTAACAAGTACTACCTAGGACTTCGTTTGACTTTCTATCTCCTATTCTTTGATTTAGCCCCGTGTCGCTATAGGAACCAATTTGATAATCAAAGAGTTATGGATGGGACAAACGTACTATGTTATTTGTACACATATACAATAACTTTTGATCATATAAGCACTCTCTTTGAAATTCACCAATTATAGTTAATAATTATTGTGAAAAATGAAATAATATATGACACATAACATATTGTTAGTAAAAGGTTATGTATGAACAATCCCACTTAACTTTTTGTCTTTGACAATACATACTCGCAATTGTACAACTTCTATACTTTCTCTCCATAACAATCTCGGCTCAAAATCAGATAGAAATTGTCTCGTTTGCCACGCAATTTATCACGAATTTGTTTTAAAATTTTATAACAAAAAATTCATCTACTTAATTATCAGAATTGAAAACTTGTAATACTTGGTAAGACCACACTTGTAAATGATGTGAGACAGTACAATTTCTTCCTTGGATCTCGCGTTTGTGTTGGAGTCGGAATAATAATTATTATCACAGAAACAAAATAGCTACACATTGGATTGCGAACCTACTCTAATACCAAATGCAATAATATGACACAGAAGTACTTTAAACACATAATCTATTACCAATTTATTTTTGAACTTTACAAGCCAAAAGGCCCGCCATGTAACACTCTCATTGTCATATCAATAGATTAATAATTAATATTGTTAAATCATAGACATTGAAAAACTTCATGTTCCGTACATGATTTGATATACTCCCAAGTAAAACATAGTGAGAATCAAGATTAATTATTCCAACATCAAAGATTCTTGTAAATTTACCATACCCCAGCCTGAACATATGCTTTGAAAAGCAAAGATTGATGTATCAATATTCGTTTGGACCACCTCATTCAAATTAGTATAGTGCTGCTAGCTCTCCATGATCATTGATGATGAAACTTTGATAAAAGAATATAAAATGATTGGTACAATCTCTACACACTGTAAATGGATTTTGTTTGAGATGGCTTTATGCCAAAATCTTCGATCTTTTTGTTTAGTAGGGTACACAGATTTTCTTTCACGGCCCGGGAGATCGAAAAGGGTACTGGTCGAGAAAAGATACGCCCCCTCCCTCTCTCTCTCTCTCTCTCTCTCTCTCTCTCTCTCTAATTTCAATTTAAAGACATAAGACAAGGAATAATTGATCTTTGAATAACCAAGGACATGGGGACTTTATTTTTTGATATTCAATAAATATTATAACTAGGTTTTTCTATGTATACATAAGTTTAATTTAATCTATAATATTGCAATAATTTTATAATTTGGCTTCATATGAATTAGTGGATGAATGAGCTAAATCATGTTCTTGCTATAAAGTTAAACGAAACAACCATAACTGCATGGAATTTGCTTCACTTTTTTTTTTTTTTTTGGTCATTCCATAGCTGAAAAGGTGCCAAATGTTAAGTTTAATTAGGAGGGAAACTAATTTAAATTTTAAGCAATTGATATTGAATTTAAAAATAAAATTAAAAGTATTTGATAACGTTAATTTTTACTAAAATCTAAATATTTTTACATAAATATGTGATATCTAGAAATTTTATTTTATGATATTTATAACTTCACAAAAATTTCATCCTATAATATTAAATGGATGCTTAATTCTATTACAGAATAAACAAATTAAAGCATTGGGGAACCTAATCAATCAATTATAGTTCACATTAAGTAGAGATCTGTATGCATGTGCAGCTGAATGCATGCATGCATGTAGTTGCAAATTGAAAGCTGTAGAACAGATGAAAGAGAAAGAAAGAGGCAGCTGCAATCCACAGCTAGTTGAACTCAATGCGGTGCAACATAGAAAGAAACGTACGGTCCAAAAGTTTTCACATATTCCCCAAAATAAACCCTGTGTATATATATACATATGATAATGACATTATTGTCTTTGGCCGACTTCATTTACACTTTTTTTTTTTTTTTTGGATATAATATGTGACGAGAGTCTAGGTATTCAGTCAGTAATTTAAATTAGTCAAAATTCATTAGACGTTCTAATGAACCAGTCACAAAATTTAGAGTAAAGAAGATCAAGGAAGTAATAAATGCTCTAATTTAAAAGACTTTATCTGAATTATTATATAATTACTTAACAAATTCAACTATTATAAAAATAAGCTTTGAAGATAAAGAACTAATTTTGGAGTATTTAATTCAAGCCTTAAAAAAATTAATTTAAATTATTTTTGAAATTCAGGCAGCATTTAAAAAAATTAATTTAAAATATTTACATTATTTTTTGAAATATAAGTTTTTAAAACAAATTTTTCAACGAGTTTAGAATTATTTTAAAATTTATTTATATTCACTTTTTTGAATTATGATTTAATTTACTCGTGAATTTGAGAGATTAATTCCTACAAATTCTCATTAATATCAAGTGTCTATATTAAAAATACTGTTATAAAAGACTATATCCAAACTAAGTGCAGGGCCTACTTCAAAATATATGTGTCTACCACTTTTAAGAGCAGAGTATAATCCAAATAATAGGTGAATTTTCAAAACGATGACACTGATAATTATTAGTAAAGTACTATTGTCTCTAAGTCTAAAGAGGTTTATTACCAAGCAACATAAATTATCTATCAATCATAGAATGGGGTTTGCTCCAACTAATAAGAAGAATTTATTCATATATGAAGGGTGAGAAAATTTTTCATTGAATAAAAGATTCCTACTATTAACAGAATTTAAACTCTTCATTTCTAAAAAAGAAGGGTATCAATAGCTCAAATTAAAGATAGTTAACTCAAGGGAGACTTGCATACAGCAATTGTATCTATTTACAATTAATTCATACTAATTTAATTATTTAATGTACTAAATAATTAAACTTGCTTCAATTGATGGGTTCAATTTAAGCGGGGGTGGTGCATGGAAGTTGCTGTTTTTGAGTGTAAGTTGGAGTCATACGCACGCATTCGTAGGGAAAGATGTTTGGCTTAATCAACACTGCATCCTACTCAAATAATTAATTATTTATTTAAAAGCTTTTATTTATTATATATTTTTTTGACAGAGCCATATGCGTCTCTCCCTTGTTCCATGACGCCTGGTCTCCTTTTAATTTTTATATTTTCTTATTTACTTATTTGGGAAAAAATTAGGTACGTTCGTGGCTTCGTTCATTGGTTGAGAAACCAGCTTTTTCTTTCTCCATTCTTATTTGTTAATTTTATCGACATAAAACTTTACAAATATCCATCTTTTAAAACTATTCCTATGGAACTTTTGACAAGAGACGTAGGAATGGATTAACATTTATGTTTAACTTTTCTAGAGATGGAAATTAAATGGATTAACTTTTATGATTTAATTATTTTTTTTGTGTATTTAATTCTAGAAAATTAATTCATAGCCTCTCAATCCAAAGAATATGAGAGTATAGGTGACACGTGCATGGCATACTTCCAATGAATTAGTATGTTCTAGTTTATTTCATAAAAGTTTTATATTTAATAAATTTTAAGATATCATAGTAATTAATATGAATAATTAAAATCTTAAATGTGATGGCAACATATCGAATGAGAAACTGTATATATAGCTGAATTTCAACAAGGAAGAAAAAAGGTATATATAGTTAATTAATAATCTTTTTTTAATTATTTAAAATTATAAAACAAATATACTTAAAATCTTGTTCTCATATTCAATCATATAGAGAAACGTCGAGATGAGCTAATGTTAAAAGTTGGATAATTAATGTTCATATATAATTAGGGAACGCCATACATTCATCAAATTAAATAAAATCTTTTTTATTTAAATATTAATTAACTCTAAAAAAATTAAATTATTAATACCAAATGAATTCTTAATTTAGTAAATAAAATTAAAAATTAATATTTTTTTCTTTTTTTCACTTCATCCCATACATATTTCTAAACTCGAACATGAATAAGCACTAAAAAAAAGTAGTTTACTAATATTATTGTAAATCACCTTATGGAATTTGCCGAATATTAATTAATTTAGTTCTAATAAAATCTCTTAGAGTGATACAAAAAATTCATAACAAATGTTAGTTATACTAAATTGAAATTGAAGTGGGTTGTATTTATTTCTTCTACTATTAAATTAAAAAAAATAAAAAAGATAATTTAAACTTTCAATAGAATGCTAACATGTGTCATTATTTTCCTGCCAAGAACTTAAATCAATTATATCCTTAAAGATATGGATACTTTAACAAATTTACAAATTAATCCCAAGATGAGAAAGAGGGAAATAATCCTTAATATAGAAACGATAAGATTAATAATTATTTTCAATTTCTTGGGAAAACAAAAAAGATATATTCTAAAGGTAAACAAGTGCTTCATTTATGTGTAGAAGAGCGAATGGATATGATTCTCTAGCATCTAGCTAGGCCTTAAAACTATGGATATAACGAATTCTACCCCATTAATTAAAAATTTCAGGTCAAATGCTATCGACCATAATCAATTTGAATTGACCTTATTTATAAGGGGTCCAAACGATGCTGATAAGTTTTGTATGGTCATTATTTTAAGTTATTGATTTATTTCCATCTTCTCGCAAAGATGCAACCTAATCCAATGACTTTATGCTTATTCAAGAAGTTTTGAACATAGAATGATCACAATGGAAAGATTAATTATGGTTTTAATGGTAGATCATAATAGTTTACTGATTTTTTTTTAATTCCAATAAATGAAAAGAACGTTATTTTATTACCAATAAAATGTAAGAAATTAAAATATAAAATATAATAACCTAATTAAAATATGATATGGGTGAGTTCTATATACAAGCATATAAAAGTTTTATTTATTTATAAATATAAAGTTATAAATTTTATATAAATTGACCTGCATGATGCTATCAATGATCAAATTATTCTTATTATTTTTTTTTATTATATTAATTTATATTTTTGTTAATCGATATTATTATGTCATGTTAGTTTGTATACATAATTTATAAAAAAAAATTATATATTTAATATTATTTTAATTTATTTGTCATTTTTTTGTACTAAATAAATTTTTATCGTTATTTTTTTAATTAAGAGTAACTAATTAATAATTAATTGTCAAAGTAGAGTCTTGATTCCAAGGGCATCAATCGTAAATGGGGTGAGTCAACTCCGAATCGATCCATCCAGTTGGAGTCCAGTAATAAAATTATGTGCAAAATAAAAAATTGTGTAAAATATTTATTCCTTTGCTTTCCAGATTTATTTGACATTTATTTGTCTATCCTATTTTAAATTTAATTTTATATATATATAAAAATATTATATAGGCAGCGAGTCGACTCAAATAACCAATCAATTACTGAGTTGACTTAGAAAGCAGGAATTACGTAAACTACCATAATTTTTTTTAATTATTGTAATATTCTCTAATTATTTTAATTTTTAAGCATACAAAAGATACCAATTATCTAAAAGTCGTCCAACAAAAAGCTATCTGTGTTTGCTTTAGAATAAAAAGGAATGGTGATGTTTTCATTCGTATCATTCTACTCTTTAAACGACTATAATATTAAATAATTATTATTTTTAAAATTTTAAATTAATAAATGATAGTATTTAAATAATTATATATAATATATGCACTTTCTCTCGGTTAGGAATATGGACGATATAGGAATTATATTATTATTTTATGAATTTTTCTTCCTTCATAGGGTAAACTATTATAAAATAATTTATATTTTATGGAATCATTTTAATATTGTTCAAGTATTTGTATCTAAATTTATATATAAAATTTATACATAAAAATTTATCTCTAATTATTCTTCATTTAAATTAAATAAAATTTCATAATTTATGTGTATCATGATAAATTTAATAATGAAAAGCAAATGGGTAAAGAAGCGAAAGGTCTAGAAATTATTAACCTTTGTCCCTTTAAAAGAAAAATAAAAATAGCATTCATAATCTATCTTTTGCCATTGATTTGTTTAATATCGTATAATATTTTATTGTATGTACTCTTTAATTCTCCCAATGAAGTGTCATTGTTTTCCACCATTGTCTCAATTTATTTTATATAATTAATTATATGCTTTATGACAAAAACAGTCTTGGAATGAATATTTCGTCATCCTTTTAGTCACACCATTTGTTTTGAGTATCTTTGTTTTCTTTATATTATTTTTATGTGATTTTAATTATCTATCAACATGTACACGTATACACGATTGATACCTATCGAATTTCTTTTTCACTCTCAAAACTTTTTCATTGATTAATTTCCTATCCATATATAATACATTCAAGTAAAATGACCACCAATTATTCATGGATACATATATATATATATATTTTTTAAAATATAAAAATCACATAAAAAATAATACAAATTACAGAATCTTTTGTAGGCGTTAGTTCAAAATTATAGGAAATCAAAATAATATTTCCAAAAAAATTAAAGTGTGTGATTACATTTAATTGACAATATAAATTGAGATTTTGCTTCGTAAAATTTTATCATATTTAGTTTGAAATTATAATTTTTAAACTATGTTTTAAAAATAAAGTATAAAATAGTATTGATTGTACTAACTTTTAAAAGATTTCACGCATCTTTACATTCATATTTGATATTTAAATTTTTTATCGACAATAGCTATTACATAAAATGTGAATCCCATTCCTTAAACTTACTAAAAATATAATTATTTTAATCATATCCATCTACATATATATGCATGATTAATAAGTAGTTGACACAATATTAAGGTTCAATAGTTATTTTAAAATTTAAATTTAATAAAAATTGAATTTCAAAGTTTTAAACATAGGGATTTGAATGATTTTAAATGTTAGTTTTATTTATAAGTGAACTTAAATGATATTTTTTAAATTTATGTGACGAAGAAATAATTCTCAATCTGATTTATAAAAATATCAACACTTTGTAAAAGAAAAGATATTTATTAAAGAACTATCAATATAAGCAAAATTTTTAAAAATTGTAAAGAAATTACGAAGCAAACTAGATTGACACTTTATAAAGATATCGACACTTTCAAATAAAGTATTAACACATTTAAGGTAGATAATTTAATATTGATGCACGCAAATTCCAAAGAATTGGAAGAAAATTACAAGTTAAATCATATTAACACTTTCGATAAAGTACGAAAACTTAAAAGAGAAAGTGTTGATTTGTGGCACAAAAGCATCGATATTTTTAGAAAAATATAAGAACTGATCTGATGTAGACCTACATTTTTTCCTTACAAATTGTCTATTTTGCCTATTCTAATATTTTCTTACCTTTATTGCTTCAAAGTCATATTTATAATTACTTAAGACCCTATATATAAGGGGCAAATGCGCTAGGAGGATCATTTCTCTTTTCTCTCTCTTTTTCTCTCTTCCTTTCCTATCTCTTCTTCTCCCCTTCCTTCTCAAAGATCTCTCCTCACTTTCTTTTGTGAATTTCTTCTTTTTACCTTGATTTTTCACTTGAATCAACAAGGAATCAACACCCTTAAGCTTCTACAATGCTTCTCATTGTGGATTTGGTAAAAATGGCATAGAGAAAAATTTAAGGTTTAAACTAAATTAGGGTTTTGTATTCCAACGACTCCAATAAATTTACAAGGACATTATTAAGTTGTGATAAGATTTCTAACATTTTTTGGAGTTTTAATTTGTAATGATTCACGATTTATAAAATAAATTTTACTATTTAAACCTTGACCATAAATTTTAATAATAAAAAGTTGTGATTTGAGATAGATTATGTTGTTTATGGACTAAAATGAGTTAACTAAATGGTAATTTCTATGAAAATAAAAATAATTTCAAGAAGGTTATATTTGTGCAGTAAGTTGAAATCAATTTGATTTTAAGATTTATATAATGAATGTTTCAATGACGAGGCAATGCAATTCCATTAATGGAAATCAATTAAATGGTTGTTGTTAGATCAAGGCTCAATGGTTATATATCAATTTAGGAAATAAATTTAATAAGCATCACATTTTATATAAGGAGCATTAATAGAATTTAAATGGAAATTGATATGATTATTTATATGCATGTAATAAGCATCAATAATCTGAGAGAAAAAACAATTA
Source organism: Trichilia hirta (assembly GCA_035221805.1). Taxonomy (NCBI): domain Eukaryota; kingdom Viridiplantae; phylum Streptophyta; class Magnoliopsida; order Sapindales; family Meliaceae; genus Trichilia; species Trichilia hirta. The sequence goes on along the minus strand of JAWDEX010000007.1, from coordinate 4,512,475 downwards.
ACATGAGGATGATTAGAG
>JAWDEX010000007.1:4487285-4504753 GCA_035221805.1 Trichilia hirta | reverse complement strand
CATATGTTAAAACACATTCAAAATTCAAAATTTTCAAATATTTCATCAAAAAAATTAACTAATTTTTTTAATAAAACTTCTCCACCGATAATTACCTCTGTCGCCTTTGGCTGGTCAATGACAATTGATGGTGGTTTATCACACTCTCGCTGATAGGGTCTATATTAGTATTATATGCCCTAAAATATTTATGTTGTCAGTATGTAGCATATTGTATTAAGTTAGTATTTTGATATGTATTGTACATATTTTATTCATAAAAAATTTATTTCTGTTCATATGAGTATGCTTCTTCTTTTATTTAATCATATTAGTGATAGGATATACATGTTAATTATTCAAGATAATTAGATTATCTAAATTATTTTCTACAGATATAATATTGATTGGGTATTGATATTACAATATAGGTATATTGAATATCTTCGATAAATATTATAAGATAATATTAGTGCGAGTGATATGATGGTCATATCATTAGAAAATTAATGTATAATAATAGTTAGATAACTATTATTCAAATATAACCAAAATTATAATGAATTACACGATAGTATATTATCAGTAATTCATCATATGATTATATGGATATATTAATTACTCTATAGATTTTAGACATCATGATTGTTAATCGATATATATTCATATATTTGATATGGTATTTAAATACGAGACTAATCATGTCTTATACATAAAAGTCAGTTTAGTCACGTGTTATTTATATCGAGAAGCAAATAATTATTAAATAAAATTCATTAACTTGATATAATGGAGTTCGAGGTACCGTTGACGTAGTTTAAATTTAAGTTTTTAATCGAATATTAGTAAACGGTTAAAAATAAAGTTTTTAGCTAAAGTATAAATGTCATATGAAGAGTTCGTAGTAACAAGTTTAGCTAGTATCGATTAATTATTCGAATATAACTAAATTTAGAATTTTAATATTCGTGAGCTCTAATTTAGTTGGGATTAAACAAATAGAAAGAGATTATTGATATGAAACTTAAAATTAGACATAAAAGATTTGATAAAGGTTTACTTTATTAAAATTTAGAGATTACGATATATTACTAAATATTAATCATAATCGTTGAGTATTCAAATAGTTCAAAATAAGATTAATAAGATCAATTTTTGCTCATGACTAATATTATAGTGACCTAAGAGGTTATAATATAAATTTTAGATTATCTTTACTATTAAAAAGAGTAAATAATATTTGCAAAAGAGCTAACACTCTCGAAAATATTATTTAGCAAAAAAAATAGTAAAGAATTTACGCGTTAAATAATTTAATAAATTGAGAGTTTAAATTATTAACCTAATTGTAATTTAAAATAATTTATAATACATTATTAATATTTAAAAATATAAATAGAATTAAAATAAATTTGATCAAAATAAGTTTGATTGAATTTAGAGTTAATATATATTTTTTTTAAAATTTAAGGGCCTAAGTAATATTTTATATTTACTATTTAAAAGTTTGTTGGATAACCTTTAAGATCCATTTGTCTTTGACTAAAAGATTAGGGACATTTTAGTAAATGAGTAAAAAATATAAATAAGGCTATTAATCTATTTTTGAATGAATTAATTATATTTTTCAAAATTTTGAAAATTAAACTTTGCTCTCTCTTTTTAAATTCGGCCAAGCAAGAAAAAGTTTAAAGATTTTGATTCTCTTAAGAATATAATTAAATTGGTGTTAAAGCATTAGTTCGTTTAATTTTAACTTTATCAGTATATAAATACTTAAAGTTTGATGAATTCATACCCATGAGAAATTTTGTGTTTGACATGCAATCAAACCTTCAATCTACATATGACAACTGTCACAAACTTTTAAGATACAATTTAGAATTTTAAATATATCTTTAAGTCTTGTAAAACTTATTAGGTACTTGTACACTATACAATAATATTCATATATTTTTAAAATATTACCTCACATCATTTTACAAAATATATATATAAAAAAAAAAAAACATGTCTTTTTGATACATTCACAATTTATTTTTTAAAAACAGAATAAAAGTAGTTTATATTTAAAATTATAACATATAAAAGAAATATTCATTTTCATTCGTACACATTATATATACAAAAATTTTATGAAAATATTCTCGAGTTGACAAATAATATAATAATAAGTCTAGAAAAAATAATACTAGTAAGCTTTAATTATCTAATCAATTATCACCTCTAGCGAACTTTTTACCCTGCTCTCGATTCCTTAAAATTAAATAATAAGGGGGCAAGTATACAAAAATATACTCCATGAGTGGTTAGAAAATATATCCAAACATTTAAAGAATTTAAAATAAAAATTTGTTAGAAAAAATATTTTAAAAAATAATTTATAAAATTATTTCATCTAATAAAAATTAAGATGGCATCAAAAATCATTGGACAAGCCATATTTTCGATATTTATTCGGGCTAACAGCAAACTTAAGCTGTCAATGAATTTTTTATATAATTCAAATAATAAAATATTTAATAAAATTTAGTTTATGATATAAAATAAAATATGTATGATTGATTATAAAAATTTAGCTCATCATTGATATTGGCTTAAAGTAGTTTGTAAATTCACATATAACTGACTTTCATATTTTTGTCCAATGAACTACTCCACCACAAATATGGTTATCACCTCTCTTATACCAATTTCGTCAACGCATCATTTGCATGAATAGTTACTACTTCGATCTATTCTAAGCTATTTAACTTTGTAATTACAGTTTAGACCCTTATGGTCAAGGTCTCTTCCGTCTCAATGTCAGAAATTAAAATAATCCATAAAAATTGGCTCAAAGCCAAAATTATTATAAACTTAATCATATCTATAAAATAATGAATTTGTATATCACAAATATGCAGGTTATTGAGGTTTATAAAATAATTTTATATAAAACAGCGCAATTAGCCCTTGACCTCATGAACAACTAATATAATTATAATAAATCATCACGAGAAAAATCATAAATGTCATTAAACAATAAAATCATATAATGCATAAAAAAATCACAAATAATTGATATCTTCTCTCGGTCTCTATCATAATAAGGTATTCATTGCATTTGAAATATATCAATTTATATAGATAAATCAATTCTACTAGTACAGAAAATAATTTCAAGTCTTTATAAAATTATTTTCATGAAAATAAAGAAAATAATATAAGTTCACTCACTTAATGAAGAAAGTATATACTTTCTTTAATTCTTGCGCCTCGAAGCCTTGCTACTTAGTTTCTCGATGCCTAAATCACACATACGATAATAATTTTATAAATTTTATAAACTATATTAAATTCAATATAATTTTGACTCAAATAAACAGTGCTCGTGAATAGTACCACCTATTTAATTTTTATTAAAATCATAATTAAACTATTTTCACCTCTAATTCAATATTTTCTAATTAAATCCTTTAAATTCATATTTAATTGATTAATTTGAAACCTAAATCTTAAAATTTTTTAATATATAGCTAACCATAAATCATAACCTCAATTTAACTTAAAGAGGTCAGAAATCTTATCAATAAGTTGTCTATAACTTTAAAAACTTGAGTTATTGCACTAACACAAAAGTCCTAATTTGTCACAAGCTTAAAATTCTCTTTCTTACTTAAATCTTTGATCAAATAAAAAAAAAATATTAGTTGTTACGCATGAGGAGTGATGGATACTATTGTTTTATAGTAAAAAATAGGAATTTAATCGATTTAAATATAAAAGAATTGAAGAAAAATAAAATTTGTAGGCACTGTGTATTATTTCTCTCAAATTAAAGATAAATGACGATGAAAGGGAAGAAATAAAATGATTTTTGCTCACTTGATTTCATACACATATAAATAGGTTGAAAAAAAACTAGTTTAACCTTAAAAATACAGAAAAAATAATAAAAAAATACATTTAAATTAGGAAAAATAGTCTTTTCATAAGCTAAATATCTATTTTCTTCGATCACAGCGTGAATTTTCATTAAAAAGTATTGATATTTTTCTCTAGGTATCGATACCTTTAAATTGAAGTATTGATACCATTGTTTTGAGTATTGATATTTTTGGTCTTTATTTTAGTTAGAACGTAGATTTTCATCAAAATATATTAATATTTTTAACTGGATATCTATACTTTTTAGTTAAGACATCGATACCTTTACTTTAAATATTGATATCTGTAGTTAGGGTGTTAAACTCTTCTTAAAATAGTCTATTTTTACTAAAGATATCAATACTTTTGGCCAAAGGTATCAAAATCTTTGGTCTAAATATTGATACATTTAGTTTAAGTATCGATATTTTTACAAATTTTTTCTTTTTTCAATCCGAGTATCGATACTTACTTTATTACATGCTCTTTTGCGATGTTTATTTTTATTCTTAATTTTGACTTTTTTATCGAATGATTTAAGTTAATGGTAAATATAAAAGTTATTTATAATTATCTTATCTTTCTAATGGTTGAAGAATCACTTGATTTTAATTTTTTTATTAAAAATTATGCTATAAAAATCAAAAGGTGTTCAAAGTTATACTGTCATCAAGTAAGTCTCAGAAATTCACCATTTTAAACTATAAAACAACTTAATCAAAAAAAGTGATTATCATAAAAATCGTAAATAATTGAGTTAGATTTCTAATGCATCAAGAATCATCTAATTTAGAGTTTTATAGTTTAAGATATAATTGAAATATTTCATACTAGTTAAGAAGGACAAATTTTATATGATTTGCATATGAAAGTCTCGATACCTTTAAGTCAAGTACCAAAATATTTGAGTTAGGGATCAATATATGTAAAATATCATTCAAATTCTTTAAAACTTATCACTTGAACTTTGAAAAATATCATTTAAGCTCATAAGTTACTTCTAATGCTATTTTTTCTCTTTTTTGAACTCAGATTTCACTCAATTTTTTCCTATACTATTGTATTTCTGTTCTCTTTCAAATAAAATAAATAACTCGTTAATTTAATTTCTCAATTAATAAAAATTTAATTTAAAAATTTGGGTTCACAAATAATATCTTATAAAAAAAAAATTTTAAGCTTAACCAAAACTTCTCAAAATACTTAATATATATCAATATAATCTTATTTAACCAACAATATCACTTGAATATAAAATTTTAAAAATAATAAAAATATCCTTAATTTAGCAAAATAATAAAAATACTCTTAAATTGAAACATTGAGTATTACATAGTCTGTGGTGGTTGAACTCTTTTTTATTTATTTTATTAAATAAATAAAATTAAAAATTCTATCAAAAATAAAATAAAAAATAAAATATTTAATGGATTATGATCCAGATGGTCGTGCCTGGGCTAAGCCCATACAAGTTCATGCTTATGTTGGGCCGTGATGGGGTCTGACCATGCCCGGTATACGGGCTTAAACAGGTCGTGCCGTGCCCGGTTTTCAGTCATTGCAAAAAGTGGATCACACAAAAAACGAGTTATATTGTATCGGACTGTACAGAAAATGGGCCGAGCTGACTGGGTCTTTTGCCAAATCTTAAACGTAAATATAACTGAGCCGGTATTTCAAAACACACCGAGCCGGTCCATCTCACTCAGGAGTTCGAATCCCTGGTTAGGCCGAGTCTCAAACCAAACACTCTTAATTTTTCAGCGAAGCTCCGCTAGGAAGAGGAGCAGAAACAGGGAAAGAAAGAAAGCCGGAAACCAAAAGAGCAATGGGAGCTACAACAGCGACGTCAACAGCCGATGACGATTTACTTCTCAAGAGCTTCTTCGCCGAAGTAAGCGAAGTCGAGAGAGATAACGAAGTCGCAAGGTTTTTCTCTCTCCTTCTCATCCCCTTTTTCTCTCCTCCACACACTCACGAATTGGTGTCATTTGTTTGTCTGTCCTATTTCTGAATCGTAATTTTGTTTTCATCATTCGATATTTTAGGTTATTGTTGTCTGATATGTAGGAAATTTGGGTTTCTAATGTGGATTTATATGTGATATTGAATTATGATAAATATGAACTTTGTCGTATGTGCATTTTTTAATCTGGTCCAATTGATTTTGATTAATTGAAGTTTAGAGTGTCAAATATGGTTTATGCTGATGATGTGCGATTAGACTATTCATGTATATAGTATTGGAAACTTCATTTTTGTACATTTCCATGTGCCTTGAACCGTGTATTTGATTTGGTGGATGTGATTTTGTTAATGATTTCGGATGGATGTTTGTAGTTTTACACTACGAATTTAATTTTGGATGTATGGCATTTTACTCTAAATATGTATTGGATTTTGAGTGTTTTTTTGTGCTTTTCTAAATAAATATCTATATAATTGCTGAATCACTTAATAGTTGAGTCTTTTGGCTTTTGACCGAAAGTTTGAGATGAAAAAGAAAAAATGGTTAGAAGTAAACGAAGGCTTCAGAAGATGGTTCGTTTGTGCAATATCTGAGGATGCTGAACCAGTAGGCCTCAGAAAACAAATCTGCAGCTAGAAAAAACAAGAAGAATGATACTCATCTAAAACCACCTTCTTAATGAAAAGAATTGAAGGAAAAAAATTGCACCAGTAGTACACAAAGATGAGTGAAGATAGCTTAGTTTTAAAGAATTTGGTTTTCTGTTCTTTACTAATTCAAAAATCGTCTTCTAAAATCAGTGAATTAATCTGTTTCTTTAGAGCAATCATTTGACCAGAATATTGGTTGGTTCTTATTTTTGGTTGACCTGATGTTTAAATGACAATTTTGGAAAATCACTCTCTTTAGTTCTCTTCTGTGCAAAGATGTTCTTGCATAAATACACTTAGGTTGCACAATTCTAACTTCATCCACTATCTAATTCCATTCTGTTTCTGTTCAAGAGTATTTAGCCCTTTAAATTTATACATAGTCTTGGAGGTTTTCTGACATTTTGTTCAGAGTTTTTTCCTTTTATTTTTCTTCTCCATTTTCAGGAGTATATTGTCTGTACTTTTCATATTTCTGCTCTTACTTGAAGACTCTCACATCTATAATGCTGTATTTCAGTTTCCTTCTTACTCTATTTTCCATGACAAATGGCATTCTTAATTATTTGGTATAATTCAATTTCTATGTTGACAAGGATGTCCCTAGTTTGTTGGAGAAAGGATCACTCCCAAATTGATTAAGGAAGGGGTGACATGGGGTTATATAAGTTGAGATGAGCCTCTCCCTAGACAAACTAGTTTTCCTAGGGGCCCAAGGGGTTTGGGTGGATCTTAGCCACCCCCTTCCTGCGTCATAGGTAGTGTGTATTGCTCTATGCTAATTAATATCTTGATCTTTTGGAACAACTATTGGAAATAGGATTCTTTCCTGCTTCAAGCTAAATCCATTTGAGTATCTAAACCTACCATTTGATGCATCTCCAGATGATATAAAAAAGCAGTATCGCAAGGTAACTCCTTTTTTCTTTCTTGATTCAACTATTTTAAAATTTTATAGATTAAACATTTTTTTAAGTGTGTATCCAATGGTTCAGCTGTTTGTTGACTTGTTTTTATGTTGAATGCATATAGTTATCTTTGCTGGTTCACCCTGACAAATGCAAGCATCCTCGAGCAAAGGAAGCTTTTGCAGGTAAATAGCTCTATGCTTAATATCTTGCCTGCTGATGGACATATGATATCATGTTTAGCATTTAACTTTTATTTGGGTGCTTGTACGTGGCATCTCCATAACTTAGATTTTTTGGGATGATGTATCATGCTAGTTATGAAAATCGAAGGATAGCGAGGTGAATTTATGATACCACTTTTGATGTGACGGTTCAATTGGGAGTTAGGAAAAATAAAATTTTAAAGGTTGCAAATACTATCAGTTGAAGTATTGAATTGTAAAACTTTGACATAGCGGAAAAGTCCTCGGTCAACAGTTAGTGGACATAATAACTACTTTTTAGCTTCCTTTAATTCCTCCATAATAACTACTGAAATGATTTAGTGCACTTTAATAAAAAATTTTTGTGCATTTCTCATTCACACTTTTCTTTTCCTCTACTATTTTCCTGTAAAAGGGTGAGATGATCCAGCTTTCTTTCTATGGCTATGGTATACTGCAATAATTTATGCTTGATGTGGTTGTTGACCTTAGTTTAGGGTTATATTTTTGTCATCGATGAAATTAAATGTATACTTTACTACTGTTTATTCCCACCCTCATGGCACTTGTCTATTAGAAACCTTGGGCTTACACTGTCATCACCGTAAAAATGAAACTGCTCCTATTTATTTCTTGTTATGTCCACGAAATGCTACACCTTCAAGAGGAATTAAAAAAATTTCTCGGGCTTGTAGTTGTAGCTTTGAATAATTGTGATGCCAGTCTTGGATCTTATCGATTCAATGATGGAAGATGCATGAAGTTTTTGAGCTATTACTGCTATGTGATGCAATTAGATGTTTCTTATGCATTTACATGTTGATGATATTGAACGAAATGATGCGTTAGTGAATGACTGTTGTTTATTAGAGGATGCATGGATTTATTTTGTGTTCGTGGAGCAATAGAGTATTATTAATGTTAATTTTGAGTAATGCATCAAAGCATACGTATAAAGCTCAACCAGCGTTGTTGCTATCATTATAAATATTTTTGGTCGAACTTGTAATTTAGTTGTTTACTTGCATAATGTTGGACTGGTGAACAGCGATGGCAAAAGCCCAGCAGCTACTATCAGATGAACAAGAAAGGGACTATATTCTTACCCAAGTTAATGCAGCAAAAGGTCAGTACTAAATTCTGTCAATGTTTATTGTGCTTAGATCTTAACTGCTATTCATGTTCTTTTGCAAGTTCTTGATGATGCATTTTTCTTATTAATTCGTTTTCTATCTCTTCTTGTTTGTTTAGATATGTGATGCACATCCAATGCATTTAACATGAATGATACCGCCATCCTAGTAAGATTTTATTTTGAAATTATTTAATTACATCTGCTATCTGCATATCCTTTTGTTGTACAGTCTTATTTTGAAATCCTAAATTTTTGTTTTGATGCTACTGCTTAACCATATGAATGGCATTTCATTTTATGTTATTCCTTTCTTTTCTCAATACTCGTGAATCAGTTGGGAAAAGAACTCATGTATGATTTATGTGAACTGCAGAAGAACTTAGAGCAAAGCGAAAGAAGCAGTTGAAGAAAGATGCAGCTTCCAAAATAAAGTCATTAGTTGATGAGGTATGTGAGGCATCACTTATGCCCTCCATATGTTTCTATATGTTCTACATACGTATGTGCATGTATGTGTGTATGCATGGTTCAATAATACTCTGAATTGCGACATAAAGATCTTATAAAATTGTCAGTTCTGAGTTCATTATCACTTTTCTCTAAAGCTAATATTTTTTAACATTGAGTTGGCAATGTTTTCTCTTTGCTTTTAGACATTGGGGTTTCATTATACCAGATAAAATTCAAATGTTTGTGAGTTGCACAGCATTCTAGGTGATTCTGTGTATTTGCTACATTGTAAATCTACAGGAATAAATGGTGTATAACGATGGCTTTAATGTTCTTTTTTTTCCTTTTAAGAATATGAGATGTTGCATTTACTGAGTAAAAAAATAATGCTTTATGACTATGTAACATTGCACATTTGGAAGAAGCAGATCCATTTCCCCTGGGGTATTTACTTGGGTGGGTTTCAATCCCTCTGATACCAAGAGGATGATGGGGCTTCCATGACTTTTATGTTTTTTGCCAAAGGACAACGCTGAAAATTGGATTTGTGACCTCCAGGGTTTTTTGCAATTTCAGTATGAAAATGACGATATGTAGGTTAAAATCAGTATGCCAAAAATCTTTGTAGCCCGATTAATTGTTACTCATCTGTTTTTTATGTGCAAAATTATCTGTGCTGTTTAAATAAAGAATACTCAGTGACACTCTAATGGTAAATTTACTTGTGTCTGTTTAATTTTTCGCATAGATATCATTCTTAGTAGAACCTACGGTGTAATGGTCTGGTAGGTTCCAAATCTGATATATTTGTTTTATTGTTATTTGATAAAAGTGGGTAAGGAATATTTTCTGTAAGGGAAGAATCTTGATCCTGTTCCAGCCTCGCAAGATAATGTTAACCTTTTGCTTTACTGGACTTTTGCACAAAATGTGCTGGCAACCCAACTTCTTTGTTTTTAGTTTTATTGACACTTGTATTTGTTTTATGATTAAACTGTTCCAATTTGTTGAGTGACCTTTTTACTTCCATCATTGTGCAATGATTTAGGGAAAATATGAGCAACAATATGAAAGGTCAGAGGAGTTTCAACGGGAGCTGAAACTGAAGGTTCGGGAAATATTAACAGAACAAGAATGGCGAAGGAGGAAAATGCAGATGAGGGTATAATGGAAGCCCATAAATTTTCTTGTTTTCTTTAGTCTTTATTAGAATGCCTTTTTTCATTGATTTGTCTTTTGGTAATCATATAGATATCAGAAGAGGAAGGCAGATTGAAGAAGGATGAAGAAGAACAAAAAGAAATTTGGAAAAGAAAGCGTGAGCATGAGCAATGGGAAGGAATAAGAGAACAGCGGGTTTGTTTCTTTCTTTCCCACTTTTTATTTACATGATACACCTGGCATGTTGGTTCGTTTATTCCAGAATCTACATTCTTAGTGTTTTGAACTTACTGAGGGGCAAAATGTTTTAGAAATGGAATTGTTTTTTTATTTGATGCTTTGAATTTTTCATCTCTTATTATAACCATGAAGGACACTTAAAGAATAGAATCTCTTTTCATGGTATTTTATTATAATATTTAGGATCCAGATGCTCTGAAATAATTGTAGTGGCAGTTTTATCTCTTTTGAGAAAGCAAAATTGGTTGGTGGGTTGTGCAAACACATGCATGTATTACTTACTGGAGTTGATTTCCTTTGTGTACCTGGACATGCTTTTTTTCCTATTCTGTTAATTTTCTGTTGTGCTCAGTCTCAGCACTAAGATTTGACCTCTACTAAGGGAGGAACATAGTATGGTTCTGTGTTAAAACATTATTTATAAACCGTTTTGCTGATTATTTTCAGCTGTTTGAATCACACTGATCCCCGTCTCATTTTATTTGACTGAGGATCCCAACAAATCTTATGTTCAAAGGCCTGTAAAACGAGGTTAACTGGCATGGTTCCCAGGGTTATGATTGGCAACTCTTTGGAGTTGGAAGGAGGCTGTAGGCCTAAATGTATTGGATGTAAAATGCTTATTACTGTTTTACAAATAAAATAATATCATTTATACGGATTATTATTATTCTTTTTTTTTTTTATTTTTTTTTTATGTTAGAACTTTTATTATTTAAGTACATAACTCGATCAAAATTTTCAATATCATCCCTGCCATCCAATTCATTGAGTTGAATAGCAGGGATAGTATTGAATAAATTGACAAAATCATATGCTAAACTGATAAAAGTTACCTCGGGGACTAAATTAATAATAGCTCTTATTTTAATATTTTGACATATCTTTTAAAAATATTATTGTTATTAAAATAAATATTTATATTACTACAATTATTATACCACTATTTAAAAGATAAATTTAAGTTATTGAATTATTTTACGTAAAATATAAATACTAATTTAATTTTATTCAAAATTGTGTATACAAAAAACTATAAATATTAATTAATTTAATAACTAAATATTTTTAAAATTTTAAATATTATATAGGATGACTATTAATAAATATAATATAAAATAATAACTATTGAATTGATAGTTTTAACAATCAAATTGATAATAGGTATTTGTCTTTATGAATCAATTTCTTTTAATGTTATTTTTTATTATAAAAACGAGCTATTGTATTTTTTATTATTTTTTCTAAAAATATTAAAATAATAAATGACAAGCATGAGTTTAATAAATTTAATTGTTTAAATAGTTTGTACATTAAAAATACTATGAACATAATAAATTTAATTGCTTAAATAGTTAATGCATAAATGTAATAATACTCAATCAACGAAATTGTCTGAAAAAGTAATTACTTATGTTTTTTAATAGGCAATTTCTTTGATATTATAAAAAATTATTATTTTGGATGATAAAATTTAAAACTACTAGAGTAAGTTAATTGTTATTTTGATAGTACCTAATACAATAACAATGAAATAATAAAATATACATAATAAAACATTAATAATATGTCAAATAATGCATAATAAAATAACAATTATTAATGCATACTTTAATAATTTATATAGTGAATAGACATTATTTTCTAAATTTATGATGTCTATTTATAGTTATCACAAATAGCAATATTATATAGTTTATATACAATTTTAGAAACCCTAACTTCTGCACAAAATTTAAGTAATATTTTATTAATTATATTTTATTTTATAAATTCATAAATAAATTATTTATTTGTTTGTTATTATTATTAAAAGACAAACAAACATACAGTAATATATAAACTATTATATTAACATTATTCAAAATAACATAGTAGACAAAGCACTAATGTCCATAAAAATAATATAAAACTAGTTTTAAAAATATTATATATACATTTATTGTACTACTAATTACTAACTAAAAAATAAATGTTATTTGTCGAATTATTGCTTGTAAATTAAAAATACAAATTTAATTTTATTCAAAATTATATATATAAAATAATCTAGGTGTTAACTAATTTAATATATTAAATATTTTATATATACATATTAATCAATTCAACATAATAATTTCTTTTTTTCCACTTTAAGTAATGTGTGCAATAGAACTGTCACATAAAACACTACGCACATAGTATACATATTAATCATGTACTAACATTTTCTGTTAAAACTCTAAGTGTTGGATCACATATACTGACTATTTAATATGTCACAACTTTTGAATTGTATGTACTGATAATTGAATTGCATGTATCAAAGTGCCAATATACTAATATTTAAATTATATATACCAACTCTTTAGTATGTATCAATTATTTTATACATATTTTATACGTATTAACTCTTGGATTACAAGTATCGACAATTAAATTATATGTACTAAATAAAAATATACAGTTCTTTTGATCTTCTTATGTACCAAATTTTTTGTTGAACCTCTTTTATTGGATCACATGTAGATATTATTTTATACGTATTGTATAGTACATGTTCTATACGTACCAACTTGTGGTTTACGAGTATGAACTTTTGATTTGAATGTATTAACAATTGAAATACATAGACAAAGTGTGCATGTAAGAACCCTCGGTTCTTATGTACCAGTTCTTTCCATCCCCCAAATGTATTTAGGTGTTAAATAACTTTATTAAAACTTAGTACCTGAATACAATAATTACCAAAGTATAAGGAGTGATGTGAAATTAACCATTCTCGATGCGTTTGATATTTGGCCCGACTTTACCAGTTTCACAATTAACCGGTGAATGATTATGACCGTTGGATTGCAATTTTGTACATCCAACGGCCATAATTTTTGAACTGAAAAAAATGATACTCTGCCCCTGAATGACATAACCTCTTCATAAATGTAAATGGCAATGATAGTCGTGTCTATTTCGTTCGTTGGAATAGATAACTCGCCCGTATCTCTTTTATAAAAAGATCATATATAATTAACAAGACCGCACTCGCATAATTCCACAACCAAAAAGATAAAAATAAAAAAAAAATAAAAATAAAAACTGCTAATCAGAAAAACCAGAATTCAAAAAATAAACCAAACTGATTGTATTTTCTCTAATTCAGTAAAACATAACAGGATAAGACACTATATGACCAAAACTTCCACCAAATATTATGTCAAGACCAAAATGCTTTCTTATCTTCACACGATCGATACATTGTTATACAGCGCAGAAATTTGAGAACTACACGAACCAACCCCGCCTATGATACAAGGATGCCCATGCCCACAAAGATTTTAGCTATATCTCACCTTCACATACAAAAGGACCTCATGCCCTCTCAAAATAGAGAAACAAAAATATTAGGCCTAGACGAGGAAAAAAAAATATATAGAAAAAGAAACTAATGAGAAAAATACCCCAACACCAAACCCATCAGAAGAAACAATTGACTGACAGACTTTCCACCTACCTGCATGTGGCTCAATTTACAAGGGGTGGGATGGTCCAAAGTGCAATATTTTGCGATTCAAGCAAAGGAATCCTTCCCTCAGCCTGCAATCTGGTTCTCAAGGTTACTTTTGTCATTTTCAGGCCTACCGCGTGGCAAAAACCCAAATTTCGGAAAGCCTTCAAATGTTATGAACTGATCTTTGCACATTCGAGGATTCCTGATATAGCATCATGCTCTATACACACCACCAGAAATTCCAGGTGGAAGCATGAGCCTGGAATGAATATATGAAACCAATTATCCTGAGATACAGATATACTATATCCAAGCAAGAGAACCCCTATCATTTGGTACTTGAGGACGACCTCGAGTTGGTGTGGGAGGTCTGTTTGCATTTAGCTCCTGGCGACACAGAAACCAGCCAAAATATAAACAGTGAGCATTTAGGACAATAAGCAACAAGAAAAATCCCATGCCATGGTTCAGATGAGCATATTCTCAAAGACAGCAGCACCTGCATCCAAGTATCTTCTATATGGTGTTCTGGCGACGTTTCTGGTGATGAAATTGCAGGTGGTAAAGGATGAATGAGTTTTGGAACCACCACAAGATCTCTACCCAAAACTAAGATTGCCCCCGCGTTATTAGCTGTGCCTGCAGAATCAAGCAATAAAAAAATTCAAAAAGGATGGCCCTCAGGACCACATCAATAATCAGTAGGATTAGATGATGTACCGCAGTAATTGGTAGCAGAGAAAAGTGTAATTAAATGTCCCTGAGCAAAACGCTCAAAGCCATCCATCACACATTCATGTGCGCGGACAATCAACTGAAGATCATTGTTGTTGCAGAATTCCATAACTCGATCAGGCTGCAGCAGAAAACTTTTCTTGTATGAGCATGTAAACTAGTAATACATGCATTACCATCTTCCAAAAGATTTATGCTGACAATATCCAAGTTATACTTGTTTGAAAACTTCTAAATGCAGGAAATAATAGCAAGGTACGGAAGAGATCATAATTTTTACACCTAAATACATGTGTTAACATTAGCAAAACATTTCTAGCCAGCTTTACAACGTCAGCACTAAAACTCTTAACCATGTAACAATTAAAAAAAATTACGGTGAAGAATAGAAGAAATAGAAAAGCACTCACCCCAAAAGTAACCAACCCCGGACCTCTGGCATTTGGTCGTAATCCTTCCACACTATCATTTTCGGTTGGGTCAGACCTAATGGAAACTCACATACCAGCGACATGAAAATCAAACAGAATAAACAATAGTTTTTGAAAGCACCAAACCAAAATGGTATAGATTGCACTGACCACAATAAATCCATAAGCACAATGGAGCCAGCTTCCATGGTAATTGGACGCTGAAGATTCTCAATTTGTTCCACATGATTTATTGACCGACCAATACCACCATGCATGCAGATGATTTTCTTTTCTATTAGAGCTGCCAAGGGAAGCCAATTGAACAAACGGTTTATCCTATGCCATGCCCAAATTCCATCTCTCTCACCCTGTTAAGCAAAGTCATTATGTTGGTTGTGAAATAAGTTGATAAAAAATCAAAGACATTTTTCAGATACACAAATACAATACCATACGCTCAATACACTCAATCCGGAAACCGAAAAGGGCATTGATATCTGCTGCTTCATGGTTCCCACGAATCAAATGAACATTATTCGGATATTCAACCTGCAACATTTGACATAATGACACAACAAATCAGTCTCCAAGTCACATTGCACGTCAAAAAGAATACTGACATTGGAAATAACCAAGCCAAAAGAATACCTTCAAAGCAAGCAGAAGTATTATGGTCTCCAGGCTGTGTTGACCCCGATCAACATAATCTCCTAAGAACAGATAGTCGATGTATCTGGTAGTCATTAAAACAAAATTAGCATCACAAAAATCTTCAGAGGTTGACCGTACAAACAATAAAGATGGATCTGCACATAGTAACCATTCACAAGCAAACAAAATCAGTAACCTGTGGGGATGATTTGAAATAATTATCAACACACATAAAGAACATAACTTAGATGAAAGGTGGGAATGATGAATGAATGACTCTTCCATTCTTTATTTTATTTTTTTATATGAAACATAAAAAGCATTTATTTTTTTATAGGAAACAGGAAAAACATAATTGAAATTAGATTAGTTTAACAGCAGTGAACTAAGGTTCCACAGCGGAATCAAAAAGTCCTGTGATATATCAAATTGCTGTGCATCACATCATCGAACCTATCGATTTCACAGAACACTGCAAGTGGATGATTAATAAGATCCATATACAGCCAAAATCAATACTCAATTCTATGATAACCATGAACTAGTCTTAAACACGACCAAACTTCCATACACAAAGACTTGATTTCCATCTTAGCAAGCAAATATGACCTGAAAATCATTTAAAAGCCCAAGCCAAATCCTCCAATTCAGACTTATTTCCAAATTACTCCTAACCCCCGATGAGATGCTATGGACTTTAACAAAATATTCAATACAAACCTCACATTCACAACTAATTGACCAGATATATCACATAATCAAAGAAATATTCATAAGAAGAAGCTAGAGCCAATCTTAATATCTCACACTGAAGAACTCAACCTGAGACTTATTCATACAACTATACCAGAAATCACAATTTTTAACTTGTGTAGAACTTCCCAACTTAACAGTTAGAGAGAAACTATGTTTTTATTGTTGTAAGGCAAATTTAGTAGTGCACCATGCAGAGAAGACATATATTCATTACAGGATATTTGTAATAAAATAAATAGAGATTCCTCAGCTGACATAGATAAGGTAAATCCATATGTCCATGTGAAAATAATAATAATCATAATAATAACTTTTGAGTGAGACACCACATTAACGATTATATGCAATAGAAAATAATAAAATAAATAACAAGAATGCTTACGCAATGTCTCCAGCTGTTGAAGGTGCACCATACTCATCAAAAAGGCGCATGAGATCCCCAAATTGCCCATGCAGATCGCCAAATATCTTAATGGGAGCCTTAAGCTGCAACACACTCGGTTCACTAGAAAATATCCGTTCAGCACTATCACAAAGATCTGCTATTTCATTGCAGTCCAAGAAAAATTGGCGGCGGACAGGAGGTTTCCAACCTCGAGGCTTCAAAAGATGCGCTATCACCTAAAAACGTGGAGAGAAAAGATTTAATAATAGATGTAACAGAAACTCTGATGTCAGCAGACTTCTATTGGTTGGTACTACTATTCACCCAAAGTAAAAAAAGGAGACTCAAAATGACAAGGATTGACGATTTTATCCTCTTTCTTTTACGTTATTTATGATTTATATTTTTGAGTATTATTGTAATTGAATTTAACCTAA
>JAWDEX010000007.1:4459012-4471317 GCA_035221805.1 Trichilia hirta | reverse complement strand
CCCTAGGTCGAAATGGAAGATTCAGTAGAAACTTAATAATTAGTCTTAATGAGGCAAAAATACCCATAACAAACTTACTGGAAAGTGCAATGTATGCTACCTGAATAACAACCATCGTTCCCACAGCTGTTGCCACATGTGCTGCCCTTGGTGTGGGTGGTTCTCCAAAGGGGGTGATCCTGAAAAATTAAATCTCTTATTAGCATTGAATCTACTAAATAATAGATACAGTAAGCATAAATATAAATCATGGCAATAGCTAATGAGATAAAAAAGAATCCTTGATTCCACACTTACCTGGACCATTTATTTGTTAAAACATCATAACAGTGCACATCAGCAGTGGCACCTGCTAGCCCTGCGATCAAGTAGAACATAATGGTCATGTCGAGAGCTTAAAGCATGAAATGATGGTACAGTGAAACTCAAAGGAGAAATCTATCATTCAAGAAAACTATTAAAGACAGAAAATTAAATATGTAGTAAAGAAAATTATTCTTCATTTTATTTCATTTATGACGCATAAAGAACAGGGGAAAGAACTTGACATATTCTTAACATAACTAAAATGTTGCATCTATAGGAGCAAAGCAAATTGCTAAGGATCCCCCATAATCACATTAGACCATAATAAGAAAACCAGAGAGCCCGAATTGCAGTAAAAGTTAGTAGATCATCTGGAGTTCCAAAAAGAATTGAAGAAACTATAGATGGATGCAATATAACCAAAAGAAAATTCCCAAATGTGAGGTTGATATCATAACTTCAACAAAAATAAGTTGTATATGTGACTTGAATAGACTAACAGCATCCAATAAATTGTTTGACTAATTTTAACTTCAGAAAACTAGGTTTCAAATGCCACTCGTAAACCTTGAGTTCAACCCTAAGCAGTAAGCATAAAAACTATGACAAGTAATGACAAAAATGACTTCAGTGGGTTGATGATAATAAACAGAGTGAGGAACTCAATTCATAAAATTGGGCTTGTATTACTTAAATATTACAATTTACAATATAAGCGGATATTTCTGAATCTAATCTAATTAGAAAATAATCAACAAGAACAATGCTTGAATTATTTTAGACTTTAATTCAATTCAAATTGACATACACTTGTGTAGCTGATTATCTTTTCTTTCTTTGAAGAATTACTTTAAAGAGAGAGAGAGAGAGAGAGAGAGAGAGAGAGAGAGAAGGGGGACGGATGATGTTCCCATGTTAAACAAAAAATTCAACAAGATAACACAACTTAGATTGACCCCCACAATGAAATAACATAACAAACATGCCCTTTAGCTGCACAAGATGTACAAAGGTACTGATTCTAAGGCTACTCACACTAATGAACCAAAAAAAAAAAGACTGTAGCTTTGATTGTTTTGCCCTCAACAAAATAAAGACTTCAAACAAAATTCAACAAAATAATTATTTGAACTTCAATTGTGTTCCCAAAATATCTTCGTTTTAGCATGTTGGCTTTGATAAATTAGGGATTCCCATTCAATCTCATAATCTGTAGCAAGAATTATTTGATTTTCAAATAATATGCAGCTTAAACTACTTAAGGACCAACAAAAGCAAATATTTTCACAAAATAACAAATTTTCAACTAAATTACTTGCATTCTCAAACTTCAAGTCACTCAACCGGAGACTAGATCATAATTTCAACTAATATCTTATATTACCAAGAAAACATTAAACAAACCAACAAGCAACAAAAACAATCAACTGAATAAAGAAAACATACGAATGCCAGCGCTCCCCGCCGAAGAAGGTGTCCCGGAGGCACCAGAATTGCCTTCAAGCGCCGTAGCACCGCCGAACAATATCAGTCTGGGCCCAATATACCCCGGCGTCCCATCCTCTCCAACCGCAGCTACCGCAGTTAACGTGTGGCCACACCTTGGGCCTGGCCCGTCCTCCTTCTTCTCTATTATGGCATTCACCACCGAGTACGTCGGCGCGCACCTAGGTCCCACCACCGGTGTCTGTTGCGTCTGTTGTTGTGTCTGCTGCTGCGACGTTGACGTCGGAGATCCACTGGACTGCTGCGTCTCAGCTAGTTGTTCTCTCTCCATCGGCGCTGAAGTCGTCGGCGAATTGTTCTTTTCTACCTCCGGATCGTGATCAGTCTCCGGCACCATATTCGAATCCACATCCATTTCTTTAATCCAATAAACTTAGCCCTAGCTTCAAGATCGGAGGTAAAATCAACACAACTCCACATCTCTGATCAACATTTCTGATTCGCTTTCGAGAACTCAGTTTCTACAATAAAGAATTCCAAACCCTAGGCCTGGATCGTGGAATCTTTTAATTCGAGGTAATTCGATTGATTTTCCGGTAAAATCTTTTTTCGCAATAGAGAATAAATTCGTTTAGGTTTCTTTTGTTTTTTTTATTTTTTCCTGAATTTTTTTCCTCTCTCAATTTCTAAAGCCTCGAGACGGTCGAGGAACAATAGAAACGAATGTAAAAGAAAGGGGCGGAGGAAATCTCAAAGCCTCAACAACAACAGCAGCAAGAGCACATCATCAAAGTGAACAGTTAGTAACTATCATTTATCAATTAATTTTTCTTAATTAATTAAATAAAAGACAATAATAAATAAATAAATAAATATACTAATGATGATTGGATTTTTAATTTTTATTTACCGTCCGTCAGCAACCGGTTAATGTTATGTACGGACGGGGTAAGTAATGGAGGAGACAGGGCTTAAGCCTACCGGTACAACCGGGAATGAGTTTAGCCATTAACGGTGATTACCGGTTTCCTATTTGTAAGGACTTTTGCCCTTTTGCCACAAAATAAAGTGAAAGTGGAGGGCTGCACACGCTGTTTATCCGCGTCCTCCTACCACGCGCCGGGTTTTTGTTTGTCTTCTTCAGTTATTTCGACAGTCAAATACTCAATCAAATCATTATCCCCGTGCAAAGTAAGCAAAGCATGCAAGATGCTTTAGCTGACCAGTTCAGCATCTTTATTCGATACAAATTTTAATAATATAGTAGGATTTATTAATTAACAAAATTAATTTAAAAAATAAATAAATAACATACACACTTATAAAATTTGATAAAATATATAATTTAATTTATTGATTTTAAAAATATTAATGCAGAGCTTAATACATCAAAAAGAAAATTGTTAATTTGAATTTTTTTATTTTTCTATTGTAATAACAATTTATTTTTGGCTCAAATTCACTAAATAACAAATAAATTAGAGATTTTGTGAGTATTTTTAAAAACAATAAAATTAAATTATATATTTATTCAAATTTTAAGGGTATATTATGCAATTTTTACTTAAAAATCACATAAATTATCATTGATCACTTAAATTTAGTCAACCATATTATATTGTCATTTTTTCAACTCTACATTATTATTTAATTACAAATTACTTTCAAAATTATAAATTAAGAACGTTGTTGCATCAATATTTAACTATAAAAATATTCAATAATTCACAAAATTAAAAAAATAATAATAATAATTGTTACAGGGAGCTATCTGAAATAATTTAATAACTATAAATTTTACTAACGAATTATGGGCGTTTTCTCTATTAGATATTAAAAAGAAAATCATCTCACATATTAATAATATATGTTTACATCATAATAATGAACAATATTAATTATTATTATTATCTTTTTTTTTAAATTTAATGTAATATTTTTAGAATAAGTCAAAATCTTAAAGTTAATACAACCTAAACTCCATTTGTTAGGTAAGATTTTTTTTAGAATTATCAAGTTTATATTATATTTTTAAAAAAAATTAAAAAATATATATTTGATTTTTTATTTTTTAAAGAAATAAATTTTAGTAAAATTTTGACTTACTTTTATTTTAGTTATTATTTAGCGTCTAATATTTCGACATCACAATAATTATAATTTTAAATTCATGTCTCAATATCAAAAAAAATTAAGGGATATGCTTCCCTTCTTGTCTTTGTAGATAAAGATTAAAATCACTCCAAATAATTAGTGAGGAAAGTTTTCCCTATAATTAACTTATAAATAGAAATTCGTGAACAAATAATTGAAAAATTATGTATTTTAACAAAGAATGGAGAAAAAAATTTAAATGAAGGAAAATGAATTTATAGTACGTTCAACGCATCATAGCATAATCATCGAATACAATTTCTTGAGACAAACTGTACATTCATTTAATACACTATGGTCTTGCCTAAATTCAACTTAGATTAATATTAACAATTATTATTATAATTTTTAAATCCTTTGTTTTAATTTCAAAAAAAATTAAATACTGCAACCAAGAGTTAATGAAACTAAAAAAATAAAATAAAATAAAATAAATGAATGGTACATTAAATGCACATGGTATGGCCGTCAAATGTAATTTCTCAAGCATAACTCTTGAGACTTACCATCATATATATCATTATATCAATACACTAAGGCATTGAGCAGTCCGTAGTTTTGAAATTTTGAAATTTTCAATGGTTTCAAGTTTGCTTTGTTTTAATTTTGCTTTCCAAATTTCAAGTTTTGCATTTTTTATTTTTAATTTTATATTACACAATATATTAAATTTTAAAATTATATTATATAATCTATTAATATATAAATATATGAATGTTCTTAAGTTAATCCCACAATTTTTATGATATGTTATAATACTTATCTTTTAAATTAGGGTTATTTTTATCATTTTATCACCTAAAGATACTTTTATCATTTCTCAAAATATATATCCGATGTTAATAATTGAGTCATTAACTCTATATTAATGTTTTGTAAGTGCTTATAGCTGAGTTGATGAATATTTGATAAGTTCAGAAAAATTTTTCATAAGGTATTATTTATATATCCTAACTTCTGAATTAAATTTTTATTGATCAATAAATTCAATTGATGAGTTATTTATTTTTATTAAAAGAGGATAGAATAAAAATTTTATAAAAAAAATTAAATGAAAATTTGTGATCATATGAGAGAGAATCAAATCTAAGAACAAAACTCATGTGTACAAGAAGACAGAGAGACCAATGGGTGAAATAAGCAAAGGAAAATCAGTGTAATCCAAGCTCCAGGTTAGGCACCAGCATCGAACATATCCTATTTAAAGCCAACATAGGTAACTGGCACTGGACCTCCTTTAGACCGATACCAAATATGGTTTCTTCATTTGTAAATTGTCATTTTTATCCTTTTAGAATTTCTTCTCTTTCTTACTGGCAAGGACAATTTTGCCATTTTCTTAGGCGTTATATATATATGTCAACAGGAAGGGGAATCGTTCATTTCCTCTTGTCTCTCCTTTAGCCTCGATCTTTTTATTTTTCCCTTGTTTTCTCTTCTTTTCTTTTCTTCTTGATTTCTCCGATTAAACTTCATTTTTTAGTATTAAATCACAAGACTACAACACTCTCTACATTCTACAAGATTTATTTCTCGGATTTGGATGAGCAATTGAGCAGAATCAAAAATTTATGATTTAAAGCAAATTAAAACTTTTAAAAATTGACAAAATTTACAATGTTTTAAGGTTCTAATTTAGTTCCTAGTAAAATTTCTAATGCGTTTTAAGTATAAATTTATAATTTTTATGAATATAGAGAGTTAGGGTTTAGTGCATATTCATGATTTTAATTATTTAAGTAATTAAGCTAGATTATATTGTATTAAAGACTCGAATGGTTTAATTTGAGTTTTTGTTAAATTTGAAAAATGAGTTAATGTTCATTAGCGTTGCTCATCCGATTACGAATTGTCTTAGTTATTTAGTTTTATTATTGAATTAAGATAGAGATAATAATTGTGATGATAAAAGAAAAGTCACGAGATTTTATTGGTAAAAATTGGATAAATGATTAAATATTGTGTCAAGCTTTTGTTCAAGTGGTCTACATGTAATAATCGTCATAAACATTTAAGATATATTTAAAAATTTTCAATATGTTCTTCAAGCCTATAAAGCTTATTAAGCACATGTATACTGTATAATATTATCTCACATCATTTTACAAAACATATAAAACAAACATTTGATTTATCAATCGATAAAAATTTAGTTTAAAAATTCATGTGCATAAATAGTATCTCATCAAATTTTTTTTTAAAATTTAATTAATTTCATTTAAAATCTCTGAAAATATCTAATATATATTAATACAATAATATTTAACCAACAATATCGCTAAAACATAAAATTTTGAAAATGATAAAAATACCCTTAACTTAGTGAAATGATAAAAATACCTTGAATTTAAATATTAAATATTACAAATAATATAAATAAAATATTTAAATTATTTTTATTTAAGTTTTAGAAATAAAAATAAAATAAAGTTTTTATAAATTTAAACTATAAAATAAAAATAAATTCATAAATTTTTGTGAATATAAAATAAAAATTTTTTATATTTAATTTTTAAAAGTTAAATTATAAATTTTATATTATAAAGTATTAAAATTATAAATTTAATTTAAAATAACTTTTTTAAAAAATTAATTATTTTCTTTTAAAATTTTATATATTAAAAGGTAAATATTTATATGATAAAAATTAAAATTTTATATAATAAAAGTCTTTAGTTTTATTTTTATTAAAGCAAGTTTTGTTATTTTTTTAAATTATAAAAATATTTATTCTAAATATTTTAATAAAAAAATAAATAATATTTTAAAAAATTATAAAATATTTATCACAAATTCTTTAATTGAATTGAATAAGATTTCAAAAAGACAGGCTACTTCTTGTTCTCCCCGTAACTAATTCTGTAACTAATCCATAGAATCTATTAATATCATGAAGAGCATTTATGCCAAGTGAGTTCCTAGCGCGTGGGCATGGTATTGATACTTCTTGAACATTACACGGGGGGTGAGGCTGGCTTTGGCTAAGTGGCTAAGGAGATATAATAGAATTTAGGATTTAAAATATTATATACGACACTTTAGAATAGATTCTAAACGATGCCGTGCCATTATTACTAATTATTTTTTGACAAATCGATTATATATATATATTTTTTAATTTCATATTTAATGGGATTAAAAGAATAAACTATTGTTTTGTAGATAATGACATTATTGTCGGAAAAAAAAGTATATTATATATGTTTTTCATATAATAATTTTCTTAAAAATTTAAGTTTAATACAAGAAGTTTATTCTTACAGCCAATAAAATTTTCTATGCTTTCAGTTGAATTTATAATATATTTACTAATTTTTTAAAGTTTACATTTATTTTTAAAATTCTTAATAAAATATAAAAAATAAAAATAAATGCAGTATATAGCTTTAAAAAACAAAATAAAATATAAAATTGCTTAAAAATATTTACATATATTTAAGAAATATAACTATAAATTACTTATTGACTCAAAAATTTAACTAGTAAATAAGGTTCAAATAACATTATTAAATACTTCGGCATATTTTTTTTTATATTTTATGAATAATTTGTCAATTGATAAAAGTTTTTATAGCATCAAGCTCAAAATATTATTTACATACAAAAAAAAAAGAGAGAGAAATTTAATTTAAATTTAAATTTGCATTATATATTAGCCATGCTTTATTATTTTTTAAGTTCTCAATTAAAATTTGAAAACTATTTAGATAATGACTCCATTAATTGTACTAAGCATTTAATACGTCTCTTCACGTGTAATTAATATTGTCTTCTTAATGATAGGAAAATTTTATATGATAAAATTAAATTTTAAAAAATCGTATATCAAACTTAATTCAATAATTAAAAGATTTAAGTAAGTAACATTAATAATACAAATTTTTTAAATAAATTAAGAAGGCTCTATTATATAATTGCTATTTATTTTGTATTTTTACAAGAAGAAGTAAAAATTCACAAAATTAAAAAATAAATTATATAAAATATATGACAATAATATATCTTTATCATATCGTTTATTTTTATGTAAGAATTTGTATTTTTAACGTCAATATTCAAGCAATAATATTAAACTCTCTAATTGTCTGCTTCCATATTATATATATATTTTTTTTCATATAAAAATGTCGATATATTTTAAAAATATCGACTTACAACTCTTTATAGGATTGTTTAAAAATTAAAAAAATGCTCAATTTTTTATTAAAAAATAATATAATTAATTCAACTGTATATAAATTTTTGATAGTACTAACTACTTAATTAAAAGATAAGATGGTCATAAGTGATTTATATAAATCCCATTTATATAAAGAAAAAAGAAACTTAATTTATATTTTACAAAATTTTCTTTTAAAAAAAATTGAATATAAATTTGGAACAAGGAATGAGTAGGAAGTTGGTTGTCATTATAGACATGGCCACATGGAGAAGGGTTGTTGCAGATTGGTCTTGTACCCTTCTTTTTTGTTCTTACATATATTTGTTATATTATAATATTAACCTATGATGAGAAAATATATTTAAAAATTATTCTATAATATTTGTGTGTGTATATGTTTATGTAAGAATATTATTAAGTATATAAAATATTATATAAACTCAATAATACGAATTAATATGTCAGAGTTATATTTTTTTCCACATGTCTTTTTTTTACAAAAATAAAAGAAATAAATTATATTTTATAAATATTACATTAATTTATATAAAAAATTTATATTTTTAATAATTATTATATAAATTATCATAAATCTGTCTATTAGCTTATAAACATTTCATGATTGTGATTACATCTCTTTGTAGCAAGTAATTTAGTAAAACCCATTGGTTTTGTTTAATCATTTGTGTTTTTTTTTGAAGCATATTTAATGTTTTTACAAAAAATCTTACTCACAAATATAATTGAGAAAAAAGATTCATCCCATATTATTAGTAATTCAATTTCTAAAATTTGAATTTTTATTTAAAAAAAAATAATTAAAAAGTAGAATTTAATATTGTCGACTCTTCGACTCAATGCTCAATTTATTAAATCATACTTTATTAATAATTTAAAATTTGTATTATTATATACTCTTAATCATCACTTATTTTATAGGAGACAATTTTACATACAAAGTTATGTTGTAGCTTATTGAAAAAATAAAAAAAAAATGATATTATATAAATTAAAAACATTTTTCTCATATTTAAAAAAAAATATATATGAAAGAAAACAAGGGGCAATTCCCTTTTTACAAAGTTTTTCAAGTTTATCTATTGGAATATATTGGTGTATCCCCTCCATAGTATTCCCATTAGCATTGACTTTTTTACGAAGAAGAAAACAATCTTTGAATTTTTTGACTAAATGCATGTGCGACTTACGTGTAGCTCCTCGTCATTTTGTCAAGATGGTATTTTTATTAACAAAAGTGAGAATAACAAAAATTTCCATAATTTAATTAAATAATAATAATTTGTTATTTTATGTTTTATAATACATTTGTTTTAAAATTTAAAAATTGTGATAAATATTTTTGGTTAAATTAATTTTTTTTTTAATTTTTGTCTTTTTCTATAATATAATAATTATTATGTTTTTATTTTTATAAATATTAAAAAAATAAAAAATTTATATAAAATAAATAAAGTTACTATTAAAAAATTATGTAAAATATAATTAATAAAATTTATATTTTAAAAATATAAAAAACTTCATAAATTATATTTTAATTTTTAAAATTTTTATACTGTTATAATAATTATTTCATTAAAAAAATTTAAAAATATTCAAACCCCAGTAAAGTTTTTATTACGAAATGTAAAATAGAAGAGTAATTCTATTTAATAAAATTATAGAAGATATTTATCATAATATTTTTTTATTAATTATTTTATTAAGTTCCTACAAAGTCTCTTAAAATTAATGGTGAGTCA
Organism: Trichilia hirta; assembly: GCA_035221805.1. Lineage (NCBI taxonomy): Eukaryota > Viridiplantae > Streptophyta > Magnoliopsida > Sapindales > Meliaceae > Trichilia > Trichilia hirta. The sequence continues at coordinate 4,461,489 of JAWDEX010000007.1, read as the reverse complement.
ACTGTCATATTATTTAATATAATAAGTACAATTTAGAATTCCTGTAAGTATTTTTTAATTAAAATATATTTCAAATATGTAATAGTTGAAAACAATATGATTGGATGCAATTCGACGAAAAACTCTTATATTCAGCTATCATTGCGGCGGTAGCCTATACACGGATCAGGCACTCACTCTTTTAGAATACGTATCCGCAGATCACACAGCACTTGTTCAGAGTCAATTAAGATCATGTACAGGAATGACATTGTAAGTACAGGATAAAATTTCGGCTGCATCAGGCTCTTTTACTTGAATATACTCTAAAAAATTCGAATTCAAGACCAACACAAATATTTTTTCAGAATAAAACCACTCAAGCGGGTGCGAGTAATTCTATTTAATAAAATTTATAGAAGATATTTATCATAATATTTTTTTATTAAGTTTTTACAAAGTCTCTTAAAATTAATGGTGAGTCAACTGTCATATTATTTAATATAATAAGTACAATTTAGAATTTCTGAAAGTATTCTTTAATTAAAATATAGTTCAAATATGTAATAGTTGAAAACAATATGATTGGATGCAATTCGACGAAAAAGAAAAAAGAAAGTTCTAGTTTATTAATTTTCCAAATGAAGAAAGCAACATGAAAATGCTGTTGCGCTTTGAAAATTTGTTCTAACTTTGCTTCAATTAATCAAATAAATCACCAATAATATTAAAAAAAATTATATATATATGAAGCCCCCAGAACTTGTCATCTTGGCTTCCAGGCAACTTTGCTTGAGTAACTACTTGAGTTTGAAACTTGAGAACCGTTTGTGTTGCGTGTATAAGGATATTTTTCGGCAGGCTAAATGTCCCTTCGACTTACAAAGCCTAACTATAATATGATTAAAAAGACTATAAAATCCTTCAACTTATAATGCATCTACGATATTGTTCAAAAGGTTAAAAATCTTCATTGAATTTGGATTGTAGATCGCCTATAAATTTGGGGGTAGAGGATGGGATTAGAATTATAATAATAAAATAAATAAATATTTATTAAATTAAAATAAAAAAATTAATGCAATATATGATAATAAATAGCGTCGACCGCGTATAAATGATGGGGGGAGAGAGAGAGAGAGTACTTCTAACAATACTCAATAATTTTATACTTCCAAGTATACAAGTATTTATGGAAAAATATTTCTTTAATTGCATTGTAATCGAAATAATTTATTGAATCAATTTATTAGATTTTTGACTAAAATACATTAGTATTAAACTAAGAGAGAGAATCAGATGCATTCATCTTACCAACTTGATAGTAATTAATCGATGTTAAATCGGTTATTTATTGTACTCGATAATTGAATTGGTGTCGATTAATTAGTGTTAAGATCGATGTTAAACTGATGCATGGAAGTTTTGGTAATTAACTAATATTACTCTTTCAAATTTTTTTTTTTTCAAATAACATAAAATTACAGTAATTATTTTAGGGCATATTTGGTGGGACTAATTATGGGAGAAAAGAAAAGGTATAATAAGATGATATTAAATTTAAACAAAAATAAATATTATATTAATAATTATAAAATAATTTGTAAATTAAATTTATAATAAGATGATATTATTGCTGCTACAAATAATATTATTTTTGTTGTTGTTTTAGTTTGATAATCAATTTGTCACAACATGATTATATTTGTGATTATAAATAATCTAACTATTAATTTTTTTAGATTCAATTAATTCATATTTAAAAACAAAATTTAAAATTATTAGCAAGAAATTATAAAATATAAAATATTTTTGTTTATAACAAATATAATGAATTTCTTTCTCAACCAAATAAAAAATACTAACCTTCTCGTTAATCCTTCATTCTTTTTTTCTATTTCTTTTCTCTCTTTCTCTTTTTAAATTCTTCAAACCAAACATAACCATAGAGTTGTATGAACAAAGAAATAATAAAAATAACCATATAACACTCATAAATTGAAATACAAAAAATAAAATATTAAATATTATAATGTCACTCAAAAATATTTTGCAAGTAACATCTAAATAACTTATGAGCAGTAGTTGTAGGGGTCTATATTACAATTATCATGTCAATTTGTAAAGAGAGTTTATATTTTTGTTATCTTTTTTGAATCCTAATATATTACAATTAGATGCAGACAGATATATTAGAATTAGATAAAAATGGATAGTATAAATAGATGCTTGTAATGACACAACCCATAAGCATACGCCTCCATTTTATGTGGTCCTAGCTCTCTCAATAATAAAGGTAGAGATTATATTAATATTATTCCAAAAACAAAACAAAAGAAAAAGGATGAGTGTTGTGTAATCTTTGTATATATAATAATAATAAATTATAGTAATTGGAATTGGAATCATTCTAAATTCATGGAATAACCATGATATTTTATCAAGACTTTAGCCCAAAAGACATCACATCATGCATGCCCATTTGATGCTTATCTAAA
>JAWDEX010000007.1:4346833-4356918 GCA_035221805.1 Trichilia hirta | reverse complement strand
GGGTTCATTCATGCATAGTCAATATGTTTTAAGCATAGTAGTCTTTATGTGTATTTTTGAGTTCTAGTTAATGTCTAAACATATGGGTATATGTTAATGAGTATGTGTAAGCATGTTTTAGGCATGAATCCCTTGGTTTAGTTCTTGATAGATATAGTTCACTTTTATATATCTTGTCGCATGTTAATTGGTTTAAAGTCCTATATAAATTAGTATAAACTATATGTGACAGGTTATAAGGGCTTATGCTCATGCATGTTATTACGAGGCTGAGAGAGACGAATTAGTCTTGTCTCCTATCGATCATACTAATGAGTTGGGATGTGACAATTTTACTTATTCTTAACAATTTAATTTGTTGAAGAATAGCGTCAAACACATGAACCTCTTTAATTTGTACCATCCACAACAAGAATCAAGCTTGGTTGAATGCTTGAAGGAAGAGAGCTTATTTTTTTTAATTTTGATCTTGTCCTAAAGTCAAAACTTAACCATTAAGCAATATAGATAGATAGAGAGAGAGAGAGACTATTTTGCAATAATCAAATTTTGGAAGGATATTCTAAATAAATATTTTTTTAGGTCTTAATCTTTAACTTAATAACTTTATAAATAAACCCTTAGATATATTGTAAAATTATTATCTCTAATTGTTTAACATGTTAATTAGGGGTTTCATTACATAAACATGCATTTAAGGCTATATTATCTCAAACTAATCAAAATCAAACTAAGAAACAATAACTTTTAGTAATGATTTAATGAAATTAACTTTAAAATATTATACAAGCTTTGTAATAGTAAAACATAAAATAATGAGTTTGTTTATATTAAACTCTTTAATGCCAAATTTATCCTAAAATTAGTCAAACAAGTTTTGACTAAATTTAATTTAATTTAAATATTTTAATATTCATAAAATATTGTAAATTATATTATATTATATTCGAGTCAATTAATAAAGTTTTAAAATTCATTAAATAATTTAACGTATAAACCACTTATACTTTTTAAGTAAATATTATCTTTAAGAGTATTAACTATTTTGCAAATAATATTTATTCTCTTTCAAAGCAAATTCGAGCATAAATTTTTTATTTTGATCTATTAAATTCACTATAATATTAGTCATATGCCACAATTGATCTTATTGAATCTATTTTAAACTATTCAAATACTTAACGATTATAATTAATATTTAATAATATGAAAGTCTTCATCAAATCTTCTATAATTAATTATATATACCATGTAAATAAAATTCTTTTATTCGTCTAATTTCAATTAAGTTAGAGTTAAGTGATATCAAAATCGTAAACTTAATATCTTTTTGGATGAACAATCATTACATGTTAAACTTGTTACCAGTGTAACTTGTTGTTAGTTGAGACTTTGATTTTGGACATTTACCAATGTTTAAATATGAACTTGAATTTGGGCCAATCAACGAAAATTCAAAATTCTATATATCGAGTTAACGAATCTTATGTTAATAATTATTCATATTTTAATATAAATAATATATGATCAAATTAACTTCTATGTATAAAATATAATTAATCTCGTATTTATATATAATATAAATTATACTCATTTATATCGAATAACAAATATAATATTTTAGTTCAAAAAATATTTTGCACGCCAGTGTAAGCAAATGAAAAATTATACTAAAAATATAAAAGGTTCAAAACTAATAATACATAATTTTAAGAAATACAAATACTAACAAATCTACAATAAAAGGCCAAAAATTGTTGTTGTCCGTCATTACTCTAAGTCAACAACAAAATTCGATATCAAACTAATGTATTAAAAACGCATTTTGCAAGATTAAAATAAAATTCAAGCTTGGGTCTCTTACAATCCACCAAGAAAATGAGAGAAATGGGAAAAAAAAAACTCTCAAGTCTTCGATAATATTTGATAACGGAAGCTAGAAATGGCCAAATGGCCTTACATGATTTATACACATATGCCTCTCACTAAACCCTAGATTAAACCTAAAGCAAATAGTGAAAAAAAATTAACTCTCGCATCTCTCGCAGCGTGGCAGTACTGTGGCGGAAGAACTTTTGTACATCAGGGAGAAAATCTCGCAGTGCAGCTAATGTACTTCACTGCAGCGGAGAGTAAATTTTATTGCACCGAGAGTCCTAGAAAAATTTTCGTTTTTTAGCAGTCTTCTCTGGAATTCTTGCTGCGAAAAGAAAGTCTCAATGGCTGCAGTAGCTCTCTAGAATTCTCGCTATGACGAGAAATTATTTCGTTGCATTGGGATTCTGTCTTTCATACCCCTGCTCCTTTTGTCTTTCCTGTGGGCCCACAATGATCTCCGTGTCATGGAGAGTTTTTGTAGGACCACGGATTTTGCTTTAATTTTTTTTTTTTTTTAATGATTTTAGATACACCAAAACGAGTGTGCAGAGGTTCAAGGTTCGATAACCGAAAGCCGAGAGAATTCACCAAAAGATTTTCTATATCAACGAATGCTTTCTTGTTATTTTAAGATTGTTTTCCGGATTTATAGTTTTTAGTTCAAGAGGTAATTAATTAATTAATTAATGTTAAGTATCTTGAAGATTAATCATATAAGAGATCGATTGATTTGTTCAACACCTAATAATAGCAATAAAAATTAAAAGGAAAAGCCTACTTTTAATAATAAAAAAAAAGATTTTATACCTTAATAATAATAATAATAATAATAATAATAATAAAAGAAAAACAGCATAAATTTTTTAAACACTGCAATTCTAACAAGAAAATTAAATTTAATTTGAATAAAATAATATAAAATTAGTTTAACTTATTTTATAATTTTTTTTTTTTAGATGACGAGAAAATTTTTATATTCAGTCATTATTGCGGTGGCCGGCCATACACAGGTCAGACACTCACTTTTTTGAGATACATATCTGCAGATCACACAGTACCTGTCCCAAATCAATTAAGATTTTATATCTTACGAAGAAGAAAAAAAGAAAAACAGCATAAATTTTTTAAACACGTGCAATTCTAACAAGAAAACTAAATTTAATTTGAATAAAATAATATAAAATTAGTTTAACTTATTGCACAACGTGCTCTTGAAAAGGAAAAAGATTGATTTATATGGTTTTATTTGTTTAGAAGGGAGAAAGAATAGTTTATTTATTGAGAGGTAGTGATGCTACCCCTTCGTAATCCTTATGAAATCCCATTTCCAAAGCCACCCCACTAAAAATTTTAACATATCATTGTATTTTCTAAGGAAACTCACTCTAATTCCAATAATAGCTTTGAGTTATATTTACTTCTTCCATAAAACTGTTAGGAGTCTCTTCTAATTTTCTTAAAGAAACCCCATGCTATTTGTAAGAATAAAACTCTCTCCGTCTCAATTTTTTCTTAATAAAGTAGGGATAAAATAAAATTATAAACCTAATTGCAAGTGAATATATTGAAAATTATGTTGGTTGGCTTCAATACCTATATCAAATGAGTTTTGAGTTTAGTTTTAAAAAGAGAAAAATAAATAATTTATCTAATTTAAACTTATGCTCTATAATATTAAAAAATTTATCTTGAAATAAAAATAAAATGAAGTATGAAAATTATGAAAAAAAATAATAATAATAAAGATGTAAAGTAGAGATAAAATTTAGCTTTACATGAAGATTTAACACTTTCGGAATAGCATATCCTTTTTATTGTATAGTTAAGATATATTTTATTTAATTTAAAGTGATTTATTTTTAATATAAGTTCAATTGAGGATAAATTTGTAGTTTCAAAATATAAAATTTCATGAGGAAAGCATCACTCTGATTTATTTGATGGGTTTGATGATTTAGAAATTTTCAGTTAATTATTATAATAACCTTTTTATTGTAATTATAATGAAAACTCTTATTTTTATACATATTTTTATCAATTATTAAATTAATTATATTTTATACTTATTAAATTTAATTTAATCTCAAACTAAAAGTTAAAAACAATTTGTATAAAACAATCAAACTCTCAAATTATTTGCTTTTCATTAAAGTGCTTAGAATGTTATTACCATCTCTAATTTGTATAAAAAAAAATGAAGGGCATATTTAAAATCTTAAATTAAATTCTATTTATTTATTAGAATATAATTTAAAGAATTGTACAGAAATCTCTTGTCACTTCTCTGCCCATCTAATATGTTAGTGACTAATTTTGAAACGGGAGATTATTAAGCCGTGTATATTTGAATCTACCGTTGCAACTTCTTGGCTCACATGTAACGTTATCATGAAAGTCAAGGCGCTGCCGCCGTTGTCCCCTGCAAATAAATGTACCAATATGTCAATCACATGATATAGAGACCAAACTATAGACCCAATAAATTGAAAATCTTAAATAATAATAAATGTTGAAAATTAGAAAGCAATCCCACAAGCAAAAAATATTGAAAAAGTTTTTCTTTGTATCTTGGTGGTCATGGCTCTTGATGATATATAGATAGATAGATAGATTATAAATACATTAAAAAACTAAATAATAGTTAATATTTACAATTAGATGTAAATCAAAAATGTTAATAAATACATATATGATATAACTTAAAAATAAGTTCATTTTTAAAGATGAGTAAAATCCTGTTATTTGGGTATCAATCACTTGGGCTGAGAAGTGATCAGTCATTAAACATACATCAAATTTATAAATAAAATTAAAATTTGATTATATATGAAGCAAATGTGATTGCGGGGTCAAATGTTTTGGGTAGATATATTAATCATTCATTTCACTATTTTTTGTTGAATGCTGAATGTGGATTCGTTTTATCTGTCAACCTTATCCTATCTGCTGAGGTATGATTATTTGGAATACTATTAAAGCAAAGACAATTTCCATGACGTTGAAATCCACCACCTCCACCACTTTTATGCTGGTAACAGATTTTCAACTTAATAAATTGATGCCAAGACATTTGAGAAAAAAAATTATACATTTTCACTCTTATACTTCATCATTTACTATTGATATGTTGCCAAAAGAGTCGTGTACAAATTTAGATAAAAGTATTTAGAGCTAACAATGACTATTACCCATTATCAAATTGACAACCCACCTCAAACGTTTGAGGAATTAGATAGTTGTGCTAGGTGGTCTAATTTGTAAACTTAATTGTATTTCATGGGTTTTCTCAGTTGAATTTAAATAATTTCTTCTTTATATTGGTTAAGATTTGAACACAAAACTTAAGGAAAAGCTTATTGCATATTATATTAAATTAAATCCAAATGATTGTATTAAATTACTTAATATCTATTATTGTAAAATGAGTGGAGATAGACATAGACCCTGGCACGAGTGAAACAAAAGGATGATGTCACAAAATTCTCTTTGTGGGAAAGACAGAAAGGGGTATGGACAAAAAGGCAGCAACGTTTAGAGCTGAAGACAAAAGAAAATGAGGTTTGCATTTGCATGTGTGGGAAAAAGAATAGTGTGAAAGGATGGCTGCCGAAAAAAAGATGCGACTCTAATCTTATATTGGCTTCTTTGTGATAGAAGCCAATTTGGACTTTTGTAAAGCTCAAGATATGAGGGATTTTTTTTCTGTGGAAGATTCAATAGCATGGTTGCTGAAAAAAAGAAAGAAAGAAAGAAAGAAAGAATGGATGGAGACCCTTTTCATATCTTATAAAGAAATGGAAAGAGATAGATTTTACAAGTAGAATCTGGATTCTCAACCGTCTGATTTGAAGATTTCTAAATATCAAATGGAATCAAAGCTTAACGCCGAATCTGATGGTAAAAATTATAAAATGGACTTCAAATGCAGCATTTAGCATGCGCGATTCATGTGATTGATAAAAGGAATATTGACTAAAACATTTAGCTTTCCATTTGTATGTTTTGTATATGGCAACGAATGAATTGGTAATTTTGTTCTTCCTCGGTGATATATTGTTCAAAAATGAATTGAAAACCTTACCATATTAATAACTTAGTGACAATTACTCTTTTCTTCCTAATCTCCATCTGTCTACGTCCTCAGTTGAAGAATTCTGAAGCTTTTATGCACATACTAGATACGCTATAGCATAGATCAAAAGACTCAGGATGGTCGAAATCTGAAAAAAAAGATGAAAATTGAAGATATCTAAGCCTTCAAATAAATGGTAAACAGTAAAAAAAAAGAAAAAGAGTTATTTTTACCTTAATTTTCGATGATGCTGATGAAGCTATTAGCTCCGGAAGATAGCCTTGTAATCCGATGTTATAAACTGGTTTACCATTCGGATAGTAGAGTCCATAATTTCTCTCAGAAGCAGGACCAGGCTTTAGATTTTCGTTAAAAAGTGCAAAAACATAGATGTCAATTGGTACTGATGGTTTTCCAGGAGTCCCTTGCTTCTGTTCTATCCTCTTCAACAGATTCCCATTATACAATCCTGCATTTTCTGGTGTAGCTCCGGTCTCATCGGCGTCTCCCCTCGATGGCCACCCTGTTTCAGATATCCTGACTTCGATGTCGGTATGTCCCATTGCTTTCATAGCTGAATATACAGCATCAATTTGAGCAAACAACATGTTATCATAATTCAAATTTGTATTAGGATCTGTCGTCCCTTGATTAGGCTGGAAAAGTACATAGTCCAACGAAACCTGATTCGGGTTATCCTTGTATGCAAAATAAGGATATGCATTGATCAAAAACGGTGAGTTGATTTGAGCATGGAAATTGAGAAGAGGTTGAATATATCCTGCAAGATCTTGCCTAAAAGTTCCGGCCGAAGGAGGGTAAGAGATGCCTAAGATATCAAGCGAATGAGCCGTTGTAACTGTAACTTGTTTATCAAGTCCAAGATCAACAAGGGTTCGATAGATGGTTTGCATTGCAGGGAGAAGATAAGAGTAAAGTTTTTTGTCATTGCTCTTGAAAACTTCATTTCCGACGGTTATGCAAGTGACTCTGGTTTGAGGAATATGGAGTTGAAGCCTCTGCTGTATCCAACTTTGTGCCTTGATTGGATCTGTCATGTTTTCAAGATACTCATTCCCAAGACCAATAATGAAATCAACATCCGAATTGGAGAATGCATAGAGGACATTAGGATCTGCGTCGTATAGTTTCACCCTACTGATGTTCAAAGATCTTAAGAGCACAGCAACACGAGAGGGAGAAGGAAGATTATTTGCTATCTGGCCATAATTAATTCCAATTCCAAGACCAAGGACTTGGACTGCTGAATTAACAGAGCACAAAACAGTGTTAATGAGGAAGAAACCAAGTAATTTATCGAAAACATAATCGAAAGACAAAACAAAAAACCAGAACTATACCCAGCAACAAATAAGAGAGAGAATAGAGCAAAAGCTATTGAACATGAAAAACAATAACCTGAAAGAGCAAAAAGAATTAGGAAGAATCTAAGGACTGAGCTAGAGCTGCAGCTGCCCATTAGTAATCCGATGTCCGCGAAACCAACACAGCCAACACGACGACAACCGCAGCCACCAGTCCACCGATCTAATTTATTTTGGAAACCACGGCTCCCTTTTTTGCCCACCAAACAAGACCTCTCTGTTCTTTATATAGGCCCCCGTTCTCTCTATTCCAACCCGCACGCTCTGTTTATGTAAAGTCTACTAAGTCACCTAAAAGGATTTCTAACTTCCTTAAAAAATGAATATAAATATTATTTCTATATTTAAAATTTATGAACCAATACAGCTTCCACATCTAAGCAAATACGAATTTTTAAAAATTTTGTAATAATACTGACCCGTATATTTAGATAGTATTTATTGATTTATTAAAAATTAGATAATAATTTTATTGATTTTTCTTTTTTGATGACAAGGCTCCAGCTGATTTTTCATTTATTTATTTGTTTTTAAATTGGAATAGTTGTCTCACACTCGCAGGTATGGTCTTGACTATTGTCACTTCTTAACGAACTGGGACGTACCGGCATATTTTTTCTTTTCCAATACTGCCCCTGCCTCCTCGCAAATTGCCGAAGGATAGATATTCTAAATTGGTAATTCCAAATTGGTAACCTCATTGCCTCCTTTCCAAGTTCTAAGAGATTAAGAATAGGAAGTCTAAATAGGATTGTCCTCCTGGTCCTACAATACAACCTACAAGGATCATTTATTTATAGTAGAAAGAGGGCTTTTTTTTTTTTTTTCTATTTGAATTCTTAAATGTGTAAATTTGTTTATTTTAAATTATTAAAATTATTTATTTTTTAATATAATAAAATTTTTAATACACTTCTTTTATTTTTTTCTGAATTTAAAATTTAATAAAATAAATTCACAAAAATATTCCTATCTAATTAATTCATTTACAAATTTATCCGTTTAAAAATCTAACACTCTTTTTCTTTTTAAGATACGTATTTTTTCATCAAGAAATTATACGACTTAAAAATTTAATATAATAAAATAACATAAATGTTTTATTTTATTTTTATTTAAATTTAAAATTATTAAGATTCCTTTTACATGAAATTTAATTTTAATATACTTTATTTGAATAAATATAAATTAATTATAATTTTTTTGTAATACGTTTCTAAAATTATGCATGAACCAAGAGAGAATAAGAAGAGTTTTGGGTGTATGAAAATAAAATAAAAAATATGTTAATGACATTAAATATAGAAGAGAAAGGATTATGAACGTGTTAAAAGATTTCAGAAAATTCTTAAAATTTCCTTCTTGTTAACATCATAAAATATGGTCAAAAATTGTCTCATAAAAAAATTATGACCCGTAACCAAGAAGGGAAAGGAGAATTATGATGGTTAAATGAAAGGGCTGATAATCGTGGCTTTAGTTGATGTGTCATATTCCATCAACCTAACTATAATAATTATAAAAACCCAAATTCATTAGATTTTTATATTTACCCAATAGAATTTCACCACATGGTAAGCACTGAACAGGTGTTGCTCAGAGAATCTATTTTGATTTTGAAACATTAACCAATTAAAAAAATAAATTTCAAAGGTCAAGGAAGTGATGATCTGATGATGGTTCGGTTCTGATAACCAAATTACGATACAAATACCAAATTTTAATTAATTAATAAAATAATCAATTTGCCGACTGGAATCATCGTAGGACGCACGTGTTAGCCACCGTCTATCAGGCGGCTTCCTCGCACCCGTCAAGGAAGTCGGCATTTGTGCACGTGTCATGTTCCTTTTCATCAGACAGGACACAGAAGTTAACGAAAATTGCCTTACTATCAAAGTTTCAATCTTTTCTAACCCTTATGTATTTATTCATTTATTTACTGACTTTTTTATTCTCCTTAGTACTAATTAGGATATTTGATTTTCAATTAATTTTGAAATTTAAAATATAATTAATAAGCATACTTCTAAATAAGACGTACCTGTTTCTTATAAATATTTCAGATCATGTAATTTTATCTTAAAAACATCACTTTAATATCAAATATAATCTTAATTAATAAAAAATTATATTTGATTAAAAATTGAGTTAATAATCATGATATAAATTAATAAAAATGTCTTAATATTATGATAGTAAAACAATTTTGAATTAATGATAACAATATTCATAAAAGATAAAGACATTTATAATAGGATATACTTACTTTATTTAGCACAAATAAAGACATTTATTTACCACATAACTCCACTCCTCTCTCTCTCTCTCTCTCTCTCTCTCTCTCTCTGTGTGTGTCTTAATTTTTTATTTTACATTAAATACTTTTAATTTGTTTTAAATATTCTAAATTTGGTATGTTAAATTCGTTGGAACGTGGGCAACGTGCCAACGTTTTCTTTTCACATTTTCTTATTAATGGCACATTTGTTATTACAATTTTTTCACATTCAAGAACATAAAATCAGCCACGTTTATTAGCTTTCTCCACACTCTTAAATGAGAAGAGTGTGTAAATAGGTAAGTTGTGAGGTATCTAAATCTGCTAATCTCTTTAGTTTTCAAACTACAGTATCATACAAAGATTTGAAAGGTTTAGAAGCACCTTACTTCACTCTCAAATTGCAGAAAGTTTTAATGACTGGAGGTACTATTTTTTGAAAGAGTACAAAGTAAACATTGATGATAAA
>JAWDEX010000007.1:4325678-4337868 GCA_035221805.1 Trichilia hirta | reverse complement strand
ATGACATTTTCGATATCACACTAAAGCTTAACCTACAAAGCTCTCCCAACATAATCATCAAAGAAAAAGTATCTCAAAAGATGCGGTTTGAAGGACCCATGGAACTCTTCAGATAAAGGCACCTCACCTGACAGAGAAATAAAAAAGACAATGATTAAAGATTATCCTGCATAACTATCATTAGTCAAAGTTGAAACATGCAGTACACGTAAAAATAGAAAAGAAATCGTGTCAGTCAATTCAAGACCGTCCTAACAGCAGAAATGGAGGGTTTAATTGAACAGAGCAACAAGAGCAGTTTTCCGTTTTGTTATATCAACAAAAAAATTTACTCCATGCAAAGGGTGTCAGTCTTCCATGTAGATCGCTATGTTGAAAAGATGAGGCACAAATAAACTACTGTTACAACACAAGTATTTACTTTACTAGAGTATAACTACGAACTAAAAGAGAAACCCTTAATTGAAAGCAGAATCTGTACATAAAAATCAAAATGGTGCTAGCAAGCTTACATTTTGCCAGTTCTTCTTCAACAATGAGACGAGGAAGTTAACACTCATTTGGACATTCTGGAAGATCTGCTTCTCCTCCATTGCCAAGTTTCCAACAGCAACTCCCATGCAAAGAACCTTCTTCAATTGGAACTTGACTGTTGCCTTAGTTTCATTGACTTTAGACTCCAGTGATTCTTGGTGAGTAACAAGGGTGGGGAACTTTCCTGCATTGAGATATGAACCAGTTCAGGTGCGAGAAAAACATGAGAACACACACAAATGATTCACATCTAGTATTCAACATGCTTGCCTGCCTTGTTGAGACCAGGCCCCAACAACCGAGGAATTTGCTTGATGACTGATTCGGATGCCAAAAAGGCATGGTATTTCTTGGCAAGTTTCTTCACCAATTTTTTGTTCTTATTCAATTTCTTCAGTCCTTCCACGTCCATGTAGTCCAAACCTATCTTCTCTGCCTGCAAGAAAATGAAAAATATAACATCAGTGAAAATTTCAACAGCAAACATATATTTAAAATCCTTGAACAAGGGTTTAGTTTATCAAGTGTTTTATCATAATAAAGTTTCACTCCAAAGAGTAGTTAAGAGCAATCAGTTCCTACCACTATAACATTAATATAATTATCTACAAATGCTGAACCTCATTCAAATTCAATTTACTGACAACCACCAATAATTTTCAGATTTAATCTCGAATATTTAAACTAGAAATGATAAAGTGCTATTACCACGGTGCTTAAGAGGCAACATGCTATCAAACACGGATGTCCAGTGAAACAATTACCTCTTCCACGTGTTGAGCATCACCAAGCATGCAAACTTTCATCTTGGGACGAGGAATGTGGGGCAACTTCACAGAGCCACTGAAACGCTTGTCTTTCTGTGGATCATAGTTTTTCAGACCAATCTGGAGCTCAATGGTCTCGGTAAAGTTCCGCTTTTTTGTCTCCTTGGAGTATAGAACAATATTAGAGATAGCTTCTCTAAGTGCATCACTCTGAAGCTTACTGCAGTACAACATATATTAAAGGGATTTATAGCACAGAACAAACAGGTGTAAACTAAACTCACGAGAAAAGACATAAACTAGAAGTTAGAACTCGTGAAATTGAAATTCAATAAATTTCAATAATTTCACATGGTACAAAAACTATAAAAGGAAATGATTTGGAAAGTTTATGCATACATTCTTCTAAGCAAGCAAGAAAAATAATTAATAGCAAAGGTGATAAAATTATGCAATAGAGATATTACAGCAATGTTTAGCAAAACTAATGTACCCTAAAATTACTAATTCACAGTTGATAAGATTACCAACAGCAATTATTTGCAACAACAACAAAAAACGCACAAATCAATTGACAATAACGAGTCGGAACTCAATAAACAATAATAAAAAAGTATAATTGAAATCCCCAATGTAAAATATGGGCTATGAACGATATCTATCAATAAATTACTATTCATTCTAGAATTCAAGCTTAGGCATTCATGTATTAAATCAAATTAAACAGAATTAACACCTGGTAGCAGTAGCAATAACGCCTTAATATACAGCGATAATAAATCCCTACAACAATTGCAAAATATATATATATATATATATATATATATATACACCCACAATACGAAACAAACCAAGATTTAACACACCTCATGATTGAAGCGCACTAGAAGCTTTTAGAATTCTCTGCTGTAATGAGGAGAAAAAAAAAAGGAAATAAGTTCATTAGTGAAAAATATGTAAAATCAAATGATCAATCACACAAAAACTACAACTAAAACAACATTTACGATTAAAACATTATTACAAAAGCTTAAAGGGATTTTATGGTAGGAAGAGGCAGTTGTAAGATCCAGAATTTTCTCCGGTGTTTTCTTGGGGACCAAACAAGAAGTTAGAGATCTATAAATGAAAAAATACCAGAAGTTCGTGAAGTTGAAATTGCAAGGGCAAATGAATGATATTACAACAGATTCATAGATGGAGAGAGCTCGTACCACAACTACGAGTAAGAAGCCCTAGGTAAAGACTGGCCTGAGCGGCTGAGAATGTTTTATATAGCAACACTGCGGGACGTGAACTGATTAAACCTAATGAAATGTGCACCCGGCGTGGTTACTCGCAGACTATGGGCTTGGGGCTACATTGCTTTAGGGCCAAGTGGAATAGCCATTGAGCTTGGGCCATTACTAAGAGAACTCCTATAAATATCATTAAACCCCTATTCGTAAAATAATGTTCAACCCTAATTCCTTAAATTGTCCTAATTCACCTCCTTAGTTTTAAAACTATCATCAAATTTCAAAAAGCATTAAAGCCGTTCGTTATCATTTTTGGAGACTATTCGAAATAATAATAATAATAATAATAATAATAATAATAATAATAATAAAATCTCTAAATTAATTGAGTTACAAAATAATATTTTTTATTGATTTCTTATACTCGTTGCATAAATAATGATACGTTTTTCAAATGTTCCTCTAAGTGATTTGAATGGTGAATTTTAAAAAAAAAAATATTTTTAATAGAAATCATTTCATCCTTACAATTAATATCTTATAAAATTATTGAAAAAATATTAAGACTCTTATTAAAATCTAAAGTTTATTGTTTATTATCAAAGGTTCCCTCTTTTAAGTGTTTGATAAAAGCTATAATCTTATATATATATATATATATATTTTGGGCACTTATTTAAAAAAAAAATTGGTAATAGGGGAATAATGATGCTTCAATTTCTTTTATTGAAAATACTTAGACAATTTGTTACATTGTAAGATGCATCCTTTTTTCAAATGTTAAGATTAAATTTAATGTGTAAGTAGTATATTATTATAATAATGTACATTTGAGATATAATATTTTAATTACATAAGATGCATTAATCAAAATTTGAAAATATTGTGGCAAAGATACAAATTTTTTATATAAATTATAGGATACAACTAACGTGGCATAATAGTTATTCTTATTAATTGCATTACTTTTATATTTTTATTGAGCAATGTTATGATATTACATTATAAATTGTATATAATAATCTATTTTAAAGATTTGTATCCTAACATCATTATTCTTAAAATTATAAAAAAAAAAAAATCACATGAATATGCACACGCACATACATTTTCTTATATATTAATTGATATACTTACATTCAACGCAATTTATTTATTTTATTTATATATTAATTAATGGATTTAGTAAAATAATATAGAAAAATGGCTATATTAATTATATCAATATTTCTCCTTAAATAACTTGATCATATTTTTGTATATTTTTTACAAGTTACCAATGTATATTTATTTAACATATGCTTTCACATGACTTTCAAGGTCAGATTACGGGTGGCAAAAATATTTGAAACCAAATAGTATTAAAAAAAATTCGAACAATTTGAATCTGGAAATATTCGTACTGTATTTAAAAAAAATGGCAATAGTTATCAGACTTATAAAAAATCCACATATATTGCAAAGCGATTACAGTTTACAAATGATCCTGCAAAAATTCAAATCAAATCCATATTATTAAAATATTAATAAAATATTTTTACTTAAAATATAAATTAGAATAATTATTTATATTTAAACAAGATTTGATGATGGCATTGCATGAAAATTTACACTTTTTATTATTATTTTTATAATATATAGTGTTTAGTTTTATGTTTTTTTAGTTTTAATAAACTACTTAAAATATTTAATTAAAATTATTTTTACATTTATTTTTATTTTCGATATTAAAATAGTATATTTGTATATTGGTTGTTATTTTTTTTTTCTTATTCTGAATTAATCTATTTCTTTGAAATTTAAATATATTTACAAATTTGAATTTTTTGATATTCAAAAATTTGGATATTTGAATTAAAAATATCTATATCGCATCCGCACTGTACAAAATTTGAATGATTATACGAATATGGTAATCATTTTTTTTTTTTTCTAGATATGAATACGAATTTAACAATATCTGTACCAGATTCGAATTTTTGCCGCTCCTAGATGGGATCATATAATGTTCAAATATATATTGCGTTTTTCACTTAAAGATATATTTAAGATTAATGTACTCTAATTTCTTAATTATAATTATTTAAAAATAACATCACTCAAATATAAGATGATAATTTTTTCGGCTAACATAAATATTTAAGAATATAAACCCATTTTTTGTGGATACAAATATTTATAAAATGAATAGTACTTGAAAATGAAAGAGCATGATGACAAAGGAAATCAAATGTTCTATATGTCCTGCGTTGCGATTTCAAAATATTGTAGTCTTTCATTAGTTCATATTTTCATCATATTTAAATAATTGAAATATTTATTTTTATAGATAATTTTAATTTCTTCAAAACAAAAACAAAAACCAAAAAAAAAAAAAAAAAATTACAAATTTTTAAAGGATGTAAATGTAAATGTAAATGTTATGAACAAGGTAACTTTTATTATATCCAAACAAAAGAATGTATGAATTTCTTATATCAAGTTTATTATTAATTTATGAAATTTAGTATTTAGTTTATAAGTGGATAGACATTTTGTTAGTTGAATTTTGGGATTTTGATGTTAATTATATCTATTCACTTATAATAATTTTGTTGGAATCATGTAGAATAGGTGTAATTTGGTGATTTCATTTATTATTGATGGGAGAATTGTAATGGTGGTCATCTTAAAAAAATTGTTGGTCATCTTTAATGAGTACTAATTGCGGTATAATAAAAGGCCTACTACGCCTTACGCAGGAATTCTTCGTTGTCTTGGATATTTTACCGAATAATTTTAATATCTAGTTAAGTTAATGAGAACAATATGTTTTATTGTGTTGATTTTTTATTTTGCACCGCGCTAATGACATTCAGACTCTCATGTGTTGGCCCACGTGACCAAAAACACCTCCAATTTGATCTTTGGAGTCAGACAATCCCTTTTCTCGCCATTTTTTTTTTCCCATTACAATTAGACAAAATTATTGCAATTACATAAATATCTTTATTTATTAATGCTCATCGATCTTGAAATATGTAAAAGACTATTATATCCTTGTCAATTACTAAAAATTTATAATAAAATATTAGAAATAATAAATATATAAATTCTAGCTAACAAAATTAGCTATATTGCCATTGATGTGTATTTTGTGATCTGCGACGAAGAACAATTTCGACCCTGTTATCTTAAGCCCTTTCTTGAAAATAAGACATTAATTAACCTGACATTTATACATATATATGATATAGAAAATGTAAACGATTGTCATGACAAAAGGGATGAAGTGTTTTCATGTTGGTTTTGCTCAGATTATTGATGCAACAGAATGGAGGTATTATCGGTGGCTAAGATTGGATGGGGATGTGGTGGTGGTGTCAGCGGCTGGGCTTTTATGAGGATGGTGGAGATGGTGGTGTTAGTGGCTAGGTTTAGATGGCGATGGGGATGGGGATGGGGATGAGGATGGGATATCGTTATTGTAGACACACCACTGCTTCCATCATTATTTAAATTTAATATTTTAAAAATTACAAATAACTTAAACTAATTTTGATAATTTATTTATTATTAAGACTAGCCATTAGTATATCAAAGGTTTATATTTTTATTTGTGAAAAAAGAGAAAGATGAATGTTTTACTTAATTTACTACGTCTTTCGTTATAAATTTTTACGTTTTCTATTTCTAACGTTGATTATATATTTTTGAAATTTACATTTGGGCGTGAAGGTGCATTATTAAGCTACAACAGTTAATATAAGACCATTTCTGTTAAGGTTTATTATTAGAAAGTTGCTATCATTTTATAACAATATTTTACTAATATTCTTAGAATTTGCATTTATTTCACTTAAGGTTAATAGTAGAAGCCTCTTGGGTAAATTAACTTGTATACATACATACATTAACATAGTATTTGATATTGAATTTCTTAACAATTTGTTTGAACAAGTTAATACCATTAATGAATTCCAATCAAGATGGCATACAAAGCATTGCTGGGCATATTGTTGCAAACCCTTATTTACTCTCCGAAATAATGACTAGAGATAATCAATATGATATGGTATAAAAGCCAACGTCCCCAGAGAGCTTACAATTAAGAAGCTCTTAGCAATAGCAATAACACACATACTAGTAAGCTAATTAAAGAAATTAATAAAAATAATAAGTGAATCCGCACCTACTTAATCTCTATGCTGGGTTGTTGATGATGATAAGAAGTGGGTCTAGCTTTATCTCCATGATCATCAACAAGTGCTTTACGTGCAGAAGCAATTTTATTAGGCACCAACAAAGCCTCAAAAGCTGAACAATCAATCCAATCTTTCAGAAGTTCCTCTTGACCCCATTTATCTGGTATCAAAACACGACCGGCCATCTCTTCTCGATGCCTTTTTAGCCTCTCACATCCATCTTTCACCGGTTGCTGCTGATCTCCATGCAAACAATGGTTCGAAATCGACATGAAGTTTGTTTTAGCACCAAAAAATGAATGAATGCGGCGAGCCGACTGTGAAGAATTCCTAGAATTCATACTGTTGCAATCTTCTTCACTAACTGAGAGATGGGAATTCTTCTTCATTGATGTTCGAGTTTGTGAGGTTTGTATAAGATTTTATTCTCTTTTTTGTGGGAGGGACGAGCAATGAAAAGCATTGCTTGGCCTTGATGGTCAGACTACACGTCGATTGTTTTTGTGTTTGTATGGTTGTTGATAGGCCTACGTCTCCAACTTGTTTTATGATTCAATATTGTGTGGTTTAGCTTTCGTTTTGGTTTCTTTGTTGTTATGGTTGGCGGATTTTCCCAATGGCTTTGGGAGGTGGACATAATTCTATTGATTTTTATATGCATATACAATCATTGGTTTTGAAGCAATTTGGGAGGCTTGAGAGTTGAGGTGCAAAACTCAGCACATGGAATTTGATTTCAAAGTGCAAAGATGTGGAAAGAGCAACTACGTTACAAATTTAGATATTTTCGGGTTAAGGGGAGGCTCGGGTTATATGCCGAGTTATATATAATATCAAAAGCTTTTTCTAGATATAATTTATGTATTTATTTATTAAATAAAATAATTTTGCTTGCAATTACACCAAACCTCTAGAGTACATTCTTAAATGGGACAACAACAATTTAGTCCCTAAAATTTGTCAAAACAATATATGAGCATCGAGCAACATTGTAATGCTTGAGGTTAGTTCCTTTTGTAAAAAGACAGATCGGTTAAAAATTGTCAAATTATGTCTTTCAATGTTATTTTAGGCAGATCTCAGGGACTAAAAATGCTGATATCCCATTCTTATACTTAGAGTAGGTATACTGAACCTAGCCGAGAATGAGTGGATCAAATGCAAATCCAAAATGTGATTATTGGGTTGGGATTTGGAAAACTAAAACCCATTTGTCGAAATGGGTCTAAAGCCAATAGCGTAAGATTTGTATAGTTGTAATTCCTTCCTGCTATTTTCATTTTGCTCCCTCGGAAAGAACAAAAGCCAATTATATTTTAATAGTAACAGAAAGTCGAGCACCATTTTCTTGACAATGTTTCTATTGCATGCTAATTAAATTCCTATGGAGATTCAAGCTTTGATAATGACTCTTAAAAAGATATGACAAGAAGAAACGGATGTACACAGTTCCAGAAAAAAGAAATAAGGATGTCAAGATCCTGGAGGGTAGGTGTACGACTTCTTCCTTAAGAAATCAGGAATCTCCACTGAACCACTGTCATTATAAGATGAACGTCTATTGACAACAAGGGATACATCACTATGGGCAAGTCGAGTTCCCTGCACCATTTTATGATATCAAAACAATATAAAACTAAATAATGTTTTGAGTCAGACATATAGCCTGACTAGACATACCTGCCCTTCACTTTTATCTTGGTCCTCGAATCCGGTAGCCATCAGAGTTATGCTCACCTAAAAAGCAAAAGATTTTGAGCAATCAAATTTCAGTGCATGCTGATTGTAAAAGAAATTTTATCTCCTCACATTGTTAGGGGATAAAAACCTTTGTAAGTTCTTTCAGGATAATAACCATAAGCCAAAGTTATAAGTTCAACCATGACAAGGTCTTGTAGTTTAGTTACTGCTAAGGCTTTTACCTTTGTGAGCATCCGATTCAAATCAACAAAGAAAACGGAGAATGGAAAAACATTCAAAGTACACTAATTTGATAAAAGGGAGGAATTTTGAAAAAATAAAGAATTACCTTAAGTTTCCTATTTATTTTAGGGTCTAAATACAACAAATTACTACCATTACAAGATGCCCAAGAAGAATTTACGGAGAATTAGTATTCATCTCCACCTTATAATCGTGCAAAGACAAAACATGCTCGTGTAGATTATGCATACAAAACTGTCCTTGAATTAAGAGGATTCAGTTTACCCTTAGAAATTCGTTAAGAGAGAGAAGGGTTTTCCTGAGGTTAAAATCTTGAACTCTGTAATCTTGTATTTCCAATGCTATAACAAGAGGAGACTCTTTTGGTCAACCCAAGGTAGCATTCATTGTGAATTAGGTGTGCTAGAAAAAGATTGGGAAGTAAACGAAATATAAAATTGTAGCACCCCTATGAACTACGTAATACAAGCATTGTGGATATAATAAAAGATGATAAGAAAGACAACATGATTAATGATAATCAAACTTTACTCTTCAAATGGAAAGAGAATTTCTAAGACGGCATCCATTATGCAATTGCCATGCTAGGAGAAGCAAACCGAGAATAACGAAACACAGTCACAATGTAACCATATACCAAATGCAAAATATTCTATTGTACTGAACACTAATCACGAGAAAATGAAACAGCAAAATGAAACAGTAACGCCTCAGGATGTAAATGCCAAAGTAATCAATTAAGGCATGTATGTTGGTCTCACCCAGGAGGCTTTCAACATCCACAATCAACCTAACTGTATGAGAAAATGCAGATCCTTGTGAAATTCTTATTGTTCTCAAAAGAACCAAGAAGACCATAAATTCAGATTGTTTGTACACATCAGTGTAGCCTGTTTTTGTCCTTTCATTTGTTAACAGGTAACGAGAAGTTCCTTCAAAATCAACGCAAGGTGGCAATTGAGATATTTAGGAGTGCTTCTGTTATTTCTAGCTCTATTCATAGTACTAAGAATTTTTTTTCCAAAGCTTCTGTCTAGAGTCAAATATCGAAATATTGCTAAGACAATCATGAGGGCTTGTGTTATTTCTAGCTCTCTCCAACTTACTTGATTACTTAGTGATTTATCTATCACCGCTCCAAATATCAAATTCATGTTGGGATCTACAAGGTCATATATAACCTCTGCTGCAGTATTCACCTGCAAGAAATTTGACTTGTGAATTATATGTCAAAAGCATGCTGTCACTGCAGTTTAAGCAAAATTATGGCAAAAGGATATTGCAAACAGTAAACAAGAAGTTATCCAAGGATAAGAACAGAACACTAATGGCCACATAATCTACACTAAGCAGAACAATGCTGCCTTGAGAACACCAACTGAATTGTAATTGTTCTACAACAAACTGTTAGGATAGCCAAAATTACTTGTAAGTCTACAAAAGAATGAAAGATCACGCAATACATGTCAAACACTAAGATCTACATGACAGGTCATATATTCCTGAATTCCTTCAATTTGCCATCAATGACTATAACATACTATGGAATACAAGTTACTTTTGATCAAACATCATGCCCTCAGTCATCTTACATCCGAATGAAAAAACCCCGTTCTACAGTACAGGTTGAGTTGTTTTCTTACCCTTTATGATTCATGTGTTGGATAATCATTTCCTGTCAGAAGAATGTCTGTGTTCAAAAGAACATTGTGCCTAAATTAAATCATTTGACCATCCTAAACTACATTTGAATCTCCTGTAATCTATAATATGTAGTCAAACTCCCCGAGTCCAAACTTATCAGAACAGCATAATGCAAGTCATGATTTATACATAGACATTCATAGATGCATGAAAGCCCAGAGATTTTAAAAATTGCAGTCCTTAAGGATTTATGACCAAACATGACACAAACTAAAATAGATTTTCCTCTTTTTCTTTTCTATACATTCTGGGGGAAGCAAGTTGTTCTGTTTACCAGGGCAGGCAACAAACACTGTGAATCCAATCCTTTTAAGTGTTTTCCAAATCCTAGCCAACAGAGTAAGCTACTGTGTAAGTGCCTGCATGATTAATCACACCACCTAAACCATTCGCTATTAAAGAATATTAGAGAACATCAAGTTTGTGAGTCCGTGGGGCTTTTCACGTGATCTCAGGTTTGAAATCAGGAGTTGAAGCCAAAAATAACACAATAACAAATCCCTACCTCATCTAGGAATTTCAAATTAAAGTACAGATGTTGCCTGTCGATAGATGAGTGTATGGACATGAAGATGTCCCAGCGACAGCAATTATTTAACTCAACACACAAATCCAATGAAGGGAGGAAGAGCAATGTCCTTGTTCATTATAAATTACCTAAGAAACCATTGTTACCATTTCTTATTGCAAGTAGTATTAATATAAAGTATTCTAACATGCTACACTGAATAGGTGAGGGAAAATAACAGAAAATAAGGTAGGTAGCTGTTATAAAATGTTAAGGGTGAAACAGTGGAGAGATTATTTGTCTGTGCCTCTTTTTCCCATGGCTTGGGAAAGACCAATCTAAACACATCCATGTGAACCTGCATCCAACTGCTCCACAAATGCCCATTCTCCCTCCTACGACCACTCTCCCTCACACAGTACGAATGCTATCCATTTACATTGATATATATACACATATTTGGTAGCATGATATATCTTCCACAAGAAACTACCAGAGAGAATGCCTTAGCCTATATTGCTTTCAGCATTGATATATGTGAACGTGTTGACCTCATGGGATATGCCCAACAATGAAAAAGAAATTGACATCACCTCCCCAACACCCCGGACCAGAAGGAAAAAGAAAAATGAAAATAAAAGATTTACTGCAACACAGAAACATGTTACAAGCCATTGAATTAAACCAGACAACTAAAAGAAAAGATGCACCTCAAATAAAGTTAAGTCAGTTCCACCAGTTATATTCCACACAATGCCAGTAGCTCTCTCAATGTCAATATCTAATAAAGGTGATTGGATGGCATTCAATGCAGCATCTCTAGCCCTACTCCTGCCTGTAAATAGAAAAATAAAAGTTAATAATTATACGTAGTATTTTGAGCAAGATTCATTTTTCATTCTTGGTTGGAATAACTTCAAATTAAGATATTATAACCATAGAAGAGACAGGTATATAGGTAAAAATGCTAAAATGTTATAATAGAAACATTTTTCTATTATAATATAGAAACGTAAGGATAATAGAATAGCCAAAATGTTATAAGGAATCACGAGTGAAACCAAGTTACATCAATGTCTATGCAATGGGGAATGTGAAAGAGTATTAAGAAACAAAATGACCTAGTTTCAAATTTAAAGCCAGTTCCTTTTTTCTCTTTGTCGGCTTCTTTTTTGTGCATGCGTGTGTGCACGAAGAGAAAAAAGGAATTCATCAAGAGAAACAAACTTTATAAAGAAGGGGACAAGCTGTCTGCACAGAAAAGTACTATAGAGAAGCTTAATCAAAAAATATTTAACTCCAAGGTATCTT
>JAWDEX010000007.1:4311499-4325578 GCA_035221805.1 Trichilia hirta | reverse complement strand
GAGAAGAAAGACATCTCCAAATTCAGAGGTAACAGAAATACACAGAGAAGACCAAAACTTCACCCCGTCCCAAAGATCCCGCTTCTCTTCTGCAAAATCTTAAAAATTTCTTCTAATTCTCTCTAACCACAGCACCTGAAAAACGGCCATAACTGCACAGCCACATAATATTGCAGCCTTCTTCCTACCTATACATGCAATATTGCCATATAAACTACAAACCAGGATCCTTTTTCATAGGTATCAAGGGGAACTCTTAATAGTCTTACCATTATTACACTAACATTCCTAAGTGCGTACTCACTAGACACACTTATTACACGTCCTATAATTATAAAAGTTCCAATTTATTTTTCACTTGAAGCCTCTGCCATGGAAACAAATAACAATTAATTTGAAGGATTACTAAAGAGAAGAAGCTAAAAAGCCCAGATTTCTAGCATTGAGAGTTGCAAAAACTGCAGAACTTGAAGGCAATGAACTCTGGGAAGTTGAATATATCAGCACTACTATAATCTCTGGTAACAACATGAAGGAGATGAGATAGAAGGACCAGACCCTTTTACAGGAGCTCAATCTCAAAACAGTTGCAACACAATGACCAATGACAGCAAAATGATAAAATGGAAGATCCTGAATCTCCGGAAGCAGTGGTGGACATGTGGGGACGAAGGCATGTGGAATCACCAGAATCCACGAGATGGAATTTTTATTATATAAACACATATTACAAGGCTACTAGGTGTTTTGCCCCAAACTTAAAACTAGGTTCCCTTTTATAGGCATCAAGGGAGTCGCCCACTACAATTATTACATATTGTTCCTAGCGTCTACCTGCCAAATCACACTTATTACAAGCCTTAAATCTACATAATCTACTTTACAACTAGTGATTCTGATCAGTTCATATGTATTGATCGTACATTTTCACCCTTCAACTACATTAGAATCCTAATCACTCCCATGGATTCCATAGCTACTTTTGACAACAGAGTGCCAAAGGGATTATCGTCTAAAGGAAGCTTCAAAGTCATTTACCAAGTAAAGCCCAATTCCTTCTGATATGGTTCCCTAACCCCCAATCCACCTCTGCACATAGGTCGTGAAACTGTGCTCTAATTACCTAATTGATCATTTTTTCCATACCTCCACCTCTTCCCATAAGAAATATCTCATTACCTTTCCCAACCTCTTTGCCTCTTAAAAAGGAAATCAGAAAATAGATAATAAATAAATGGAGAGATTGGATTAAAGAGTCAACCTACATCCTTTAGATCATAAGCAAGTTTTTTTTCCAACCATCCAATATCCTTTCTACTTTCTCAATGACTTGCACCACGATCTCCAAAAGTGAACAGCGACACTGTATTGAAAAGGAAATAGCTTTATGTCCGGGCTGTCAAGCCCAGCAGTCCACTTTTGGATATCTCAAAATCAAATATGATAGGACAAGACAATAATTGTTTCTTATACACATTTATTCACTGATTTGCTTTGGTACCTGCCCAGCTTATTTGCCCCAAGAAAACAACATTCTACTTTATAGATCAAATTTTGTAATTCTATAAAAATAATGTTACCTACAGAAATTTGAAAAGAAAATCTAAAATGAATAGGAAGAAAATTTGTGGTTATTAATTCAACTTGGAATAGTGATACGCAATAGTTCATTTGTGCAATCCTATCTATCTATCTATCTATCATTGCAATATTTCTATATCCTGTCAATATAATATAAGTAGGCCATTCATGTCAAACCCACGCAAAATAAAAAACAAATAAAGATGTAGTTTATTCATTTTCACAAAAGGGATAATAACTTATGAGGCTGAGCCATCATGTTTTCACAAATAAGGATGTAGTTTACCTATTTGTATCAAATAGGTCCTAACTCATACTAAAATGACTAAATACCCTTTAGTATAAGTTACATACTCTTAAACAATATGGTTAAATTCAATATTAAAAGGTTAATTGCTCACTTCTATTTGATGCAAATTAACAAATTAAGTTCTTAGTTGTTAAAACATAGTTTAATAAGGGACACATAAATTATAACCTTAAATATAAATGAAAATTATAAAATTATATTACATTAGCAAGTGAATCAAGAGGTTGCAATCTTTATCAATCATAAGGTAGCACTGCAGCACAAGAAACAAATTTGTTCCAAGTGACTGCAGAAGAATCATAATTGCTGATAGGAGTGTACTCTTGTTTCCTATTCTTTCTCCTTTCCAATTTTGGTAATTTCTCTCCTTAAAACGGAATTAGTTATACTAGAACAATGAAGAGAATGAGAATGCCAGGCTCACCAGTTGCAGTTCCTATTCCCATAAGGGAAGAACCTGCATTCTTCATAATAGCTCGAACATCAGCAAAATCAACATTAACAAGACCTGGAACCTGCAGTTGACAAAATCTACTACAATTAGCTGATCAGGGATCTAATTGACAGAAAAACATATGAATCTAAGGTCAGTGACATGTGAGATTATTGCAGCGTATCAAAATAGATAATAAGGTCTCTCAACCCCAGGTTCATAATACAAAAGAATGAGCATAATCAGATCCTTTAGGGCCCTGAATACATATCTTTACTTCTGTTTGCTGAAGAATGATAATTAGTTGTGATTGGCTTACTTAAGTAAGCTCATTTATTTGCAATGTGCATATGTATAATGATTTGGTAAACCATTCAACTACATAAAATATGTACTTATATCCAAAGATTCCCCAAATACATCTATAACAATATATCAAAGCATTTGCATAAAGTAATGCATAAAGAACCTTAATATCCAATAAGATGATAAGACCAGATTTATCCTAGCTACTTGAGAGCACAAGCAACGTGATGACATTGCACAAAGGATGATGTCATTTTGATCCATAATGACCTTAAAAATTCTGAATAACTTGTAAGAACCAAAGATAATGCTAAATATAAGGACTATGAGGCAGCAGATCTATGCAGGCACACAAGAGACCTTGGACATAAACTAACTTTTATCTTTGACTCTAAAGACTCTGGATTTACAAAACACTAATCGCATCCCTTAAAATCAGTGTTATTTGAAAGGCCTTTGCACCTCATGATGAAATGTAAAAGCTGCATTAATTGCAAGGTCAAAATGGTGGATCAATACAAGTTAAATATATTAAAATTCAAATTAGTAAACATAGAAGTGAAAGAGGAAAAATATGTATGGCATGTCACCTTAAGTCATTCAATTTATACCATTTTAGAAATTCTAGTATTGACTGGTTAGAATTAAAGGTGAAGAGGGACCCAATAAGATGTTATTAAGTATAATTCACCAAATTTCTTTAGGTGTTTCATACCATAATTATGTCAGAGATGCTGCGAACACCTTGACGAAGTGTATCATCAGCCAAATTAAATGCTTCTGTTACTGGTGTGGACTGTGAAACTGCAGTCAACAATTTGTCATTGGGAATCACAATCAGTGTGTCAACACTACTCCTTAGAGCTGCAATTCCCTCCTGAGCTTGAACAGTACGCCTTCTACCCTCAAAAGAAAATGGAACTGTGGCAATACCAATGGTCAAGATGCCCATGGACTTCGCAATGCCTGCAATTACAGGAGCTGCACCAGTGCCAGTCCCTCCACCCATCCCGGCCTACAGATTTGTGTCATAGGTAAGGCAATGAGTGAAAAAAAATTAATATGTTGCCTGCTACTCAGGAAATCCAGTTTAATTTTAGTATTTGAACAGCCAATTAGAAGTTAGATTAAAAAGGAAGTCTGATTCACTTAGGTAGTGAATGTTCCCCCATAATAAACAAAATTAATTGGTGACGAATTAGCTCCCCCTCCCCCTCCAAAATTACTGGAGCTAGGGCATATTCTTTAGAAACCCAAGCCATAGGCACAGTAACAGGCAAGTGACAATATTAATCCAATTATTCAGTCAATCAGCCACCTTCAAAACGTAAGCACCAAATATTGCACTGTACCCATCATTTTCTATTACTCGTTGAAAATTAACTTGATTAAAAGTGAAACAGGTATCATCATGCACTAATTCATACGGTAAATCTTCCTAACAATTAACATGAGAAAACAGAACTTGAACTTACTGTCACAAAGACCATGTCTGCACCATAAATTGCTTCCTCTATCGCCAATTTGCTCTCATTGGCAGCATTAATGCCTATATTTGGGTTCCCACCAGCACCAAGACCCCTAGTTAACTCCTGGCCAATTTGCAAGCGGTTGTGTGGGAACACTCGTGACATCTTCATGGCTTGAACATCTGTGTTAACTATCCAAAACTCCACACCTTCCATTGAACTTTCAATCATTCTATTAACAGCATTAGACCCACCACCCCCAACACCAACAACTTTAATCTTGGCTTCATAGTTATTTGGAATAAAGGATTCTCTCAAGCCCTCATCAACATGTCCACCAGGTTCCTCCTTACTTGAACCAGAAAACATATTGTTTTCATCACCTCTGAGCATTGAAACATCAGGGTGTAGGTCCACGAAAGGGTCCTTACCATGATTCGGGTTAACATTGTGAGATTTAATAGACCACGTCAACCGTGGAAAATCTTTAGCATTCCTCAGGCATGCATCCTTACTTTCTAAAACCTTCAAAGAACGAGCTCTATCGATTTGAATATCCTTTGATATTCTCCGTCTTGCAGGGGGCAGTATCTCCAATAAAGTTCGAGTATTGGATGAAGCAGAAAAAGGTGATACACAAGGCGCCATATCAAGGACTATAATCGAAGGGCTTAAATTTACAATTTAATAATGTGAAAAAGATTCACAACCAAGACACACTCATGCCTATTATTTTTCCTTTATCTGATCAAGACAAACAAAAGAAATCAAACATTACAGAAGAGTACTCATTACAGCGTCAAAACAATTATACCTCGTTGAAGACTCAAGAAACAGAATAAATAAGAAAAGGATAAACAATCATTACATTTAGAAACAACAGTTTGTCCAAAATTACCCATACAGCAGCGAAAAGAGTAACCAAAGAACAAAAGGGAACCTTAAAGCAACATCGATATTGAAGAAACACCATAAACAACCGTACACATTAACATGCATGCATAGAGAAAGTAACAGCATCGAAAAAACAACACACCCAGAACACATTTGAAACTACACAGTGATTAATGCATCCAATAGGAACCAACCCAAGAAAGGAAAAATGAAATGCGTGAAAACTCTGTAAACACATGAAAACAATAATAACCAGAATGACCCAAGATCACCATTATGAGATTATTCACATTATAGCCAGAGTAAAGTACCTCCAAAATCCATCCAGGAAATTATAGGAAGAAATGATGATTGCCAGTGTTTTGGAAGTGAAGAACACTGAAAACAGTAACTTTCAAGCGAACAATGTGGTGTATTAATTGACAGAAAACTTGATAACGACGTTAAAAATGAGAAGTAAACCTTTTTTGTTTTAATATTTAAAATGGATAATTATTGTTTATCGTGGGCTTTGCTTGAAAATATTCAGAAAGTGATCGGAGTATCGTACTCTAAAATACAAAATTGTGTTATATTATAGTATACCACATCCACTAACAATGAAGCATCTCATTTTTTTTTTATCAAAATTATCAATTGGTTTCTAGAATTTCTTGCAATTCGAATCTTTTACGCTATAAATAAAATGGGTTATGCTACAGCATAATTACTCTATGGTATAAATTCTCAAAATTTTTTTATAACTAACAAGCTTTCTGTTATACTTTTCATCTTTTGAGTAACAATTTTCAATTTTTGAGTTATAATTTTAACTTGTTACTTGCAACAAAACTTGGAACACAAAAGAAATTAAAAAATGTCACGAAAAACTTATTATCTACAGTGAAATCTTGATGCCGTGTCCCTTAGAGTTACTCTGCCTAAATAAAATAGCCTAATAAGTAGAATCTTTCAAGCTAAATGTTTAGGGTTCCTTGAAGTGAAGCAGTGTTCTTCATATGCTGTATAACTAACAGCAGTATGATAAAAATGAAAAGATAACATTCATTTAGGCAAAAAAATAAAATAAAATATTTACAATATTGAAAATTTATAAGCAACCGAAGAAGTCATATCCAAGCAATATGAACTGTCTCCTTTTTTTTCTGACACCAATAATGAGGCAAAACAGAAGAGGAAATTTCCAAGTATCTAAATAACAACATAACAGAAATGCCTATTATTGTACTCGTACACATATCTTTGCAATTACCCTGTTCCAAAATTCATTTTCTGCTTCCCAAAAGAATGAATATAAATCCAAGTATTAGGGAGTGCATAAAGAAATCCCTAAAAGACATGATTCGGGTCATGCTTTCCATCGTGTATTGATCCAACTTCCTCAATGATGGGGCATTCATCAGGCGTTAGTATCAACTGATTCCTTGCCATGCTCGTTCTGTGGGTCGAGGAATGAATGACAATGATAGACCATTACCATTGAAATATGTGAGCATCCTCATTCACTCTTAACAGCCTGGTAAATTTGACGAACAAATATCAAGGAAGCACAAAAACTGATTGTACTGAAAATAAAAAAGAAAGCGTAGCACATGGCAGCATTGTAGCCACGAAAGAAAGAAAGCTGCAAGAAACCATTCGTGTTTTACTTCATATAGAAGTAGATGCTATAGGTAAATATAAAAATGGCCGTTGAGCCCCCACGGAAGAAAGGTCTGCATCAAAGTCAGAAAAGTGATCAATATGCAGTAATGCAAGGGAGAAAGACAGATTGTGCAATTATTTTCATATCTCAAGGAAAACTACCAATCTTTCGGTACACACAATGAACTTGTCTAAAGATTTGTTCTGTCAAGATTTTCCAGCTGTGTTCTACCTTACCAAAACCAAATCAGTAGTATACATTGGGCTTACAATAAGTACTTTTGAATTGATAATGGATAATTCAAGAACAGACCATGTGACAACAAATCAACCAAAATTGTTATTGTACTGACTCGTAGCATAAAAATCTACTAAATCTTGTTCACCCTAACTGGTAACTTTCTTGAAAATTTTAAACAAAAATTTCCCAACACCCCTAGCAAACAGAAAAAGAAAATTGTCCTTAAAAGTGGTGACACAGCTACTTCTTATCCCTTGGCTAATTACAGTTCCATTTACACCATTATGATAATGACCTCAGCAGCCTCAAGACATTAAAACCATTCATAAATAATATCTCCCGATATCAATAGTTAGATTTATTCATAATAGCTCCCTATAAGCATAGTTAAACATTGTCAACATATTAAATTTTCAAAATGCAACCAATTTATTAAGCGGTTATGCTGCCCTAAGGAATGCACAAGTAGTCCAATTTTCCTAAATAAATGCAAGCTTCAGCAAAATCAATTAACAATTAAACATCGGTTACTAGATAAACACAATTTTGTAGCAGTCAAGATATTCAAGACCAACACAACAGTGCCAAAAATAGAAGACAGAGAGATGTGGAACAAACAAGCAATCATAAAATAACTACATGCACACCTGTGAAGGGGTATGTGAACACCCAAAAATAAACTTTATGAAGACACATACCTCCACCACCATTGATGGTCCTCCACAGACAGTTGAAGGCATGTCAAACCAACAACCATGATAGCAATAAGCACAATGAGGATGATGAACATTGCAAATAAAATGCTGGGAAAAATAACTATTTTGTAGCTCCACAAGCTAACACATACAAGCTATGTAGCTTGAGAACAATTCCACTAAAAGATAAGAGACCAACAAGAAACATCTGAAAAGGTGTTTTCTGATACCAAGTTGATGGTGGAATTTCTCTAGGTTATCTTTATACAGCAGAAGGTGTTTGAAATGCTGACCTAAACTGGTACCCAATCACCCCTCCCAAGGCAAGTAATGGGACACGAACGATTGTATAAATGAAAAGAATCACTACAGTGGTGCCAAATGGAAGGGCTGCTGTAGCCCCATAAGATACAGTAACACTGTTAAGGATGAAGGCTGTCACAAACAATGGAATGAGGTACAGAATCTCAGCCAGCTGAACACTCCTTTCCTGGAAATTTGCTTAACTTAATTATCACTGAGGAAAATTGAAAAGAAACATGCATAATCTTTTTAATACAATAGTTGAGAATTAGGATGAAATTATTATCCATCCAGAATCAGAAAATTGATTGTGGAAAGATGAAGCAGTGTAGCCAGCGACCACTGATGTCAAAGAGTATAAAATTACAAGAGAAGTGCACAGTTCTCCGTGATTATAGGGATAAAGGATGCCAAGGAATGCTAGCAAAAATAAGAAACAAACCCTGTAGGAACCAAAATGGAAATATGGAGGAAATGACTTAAAAATTTGACACTTAGTAAAGCTTCAAAATATAAGGAAACTTATTGCAAAACACATTATAACTTTGCAGTAAAGACACAGCTACTTAAAAAGTTCTAAGCAACCACCCTTCCTAGACATTTTCCAAATTTATCACATATTCTTGAGACTATGACCATCACTTCAACTGTCAAACTAATTTTGAATGCCACAGCTGGGGAAGCAATTCTTGATAAGAAAATGAAATAGAAAGAAAATTGCCAAAAAAAAAAAAAAGGTGCTATCAATCAACTTAATGAAGTCAGAATCTGTAGGCTGGATCTGACAGACGGGAGCATTGAAAAGTTAACGCAACTGGAAATGAATATAGAGCTATGAAAATAACAACTAACAAGAATGGAGAATAATGGTTTCAAGAAGTTACATGGTCAGCAGTTGATTACCCACACCCAAGACAGCAGAGAATAAGGAAATGTTTGGAGGATGTCTGAACACATCACCATGAATATATTTCCAATAAACCTCTTTATCTTCTTCTTCATCTCCACTGGAGCATCTGCATTGCATGAGAGGAAGATTAGGTTGACAATTTGACATAAAAAGCCTTAATGTTCATTGAGTGCACTAATAACCAATAATATTATGTTGTATTACTTCCTCAGATCATTCTTAAGACGCCGCATAAAAATCAGCATAATCAATCCCATCAAGAGCAAAATGATGACAATTGAGTTGATAAACGAGAACCAATGAATCTTGTGGTAAGTTGGAAGTGATGAAGCTCTTGAATATTTATCCATTCTTGTATTAAAATGAGCTGAGCTTGCATTCCAGAAGGTTGAATAAGTAAACTTAACATTGATTTCGCCATCATCCGTTATATCCACAACATGAGTTGGGTCACTAAAAGCACGTATTTCTACAACCTGGTTGCCGTTGTATAAAGCATTAAATTGCACATGTGTGAACAGATAATACTTGTTCCCCTTCTGACCGAGCTTCCACCCCTCATCTTCAACTTTTCCAATATAACCCCACAATGGGAGATCATCAGCGTACATCTGAAAGTAAAAATCATTGACAACGGCCTCTCTAAATTTCCTAACTTCATCACCTTTAAGCTTCTTCTGGCAAAGGATAACCCTATTTTTTTCTTCCCGGAATTTCAATTCATATAACGAACTGGCCAAACGGTCACCGTTGAGGACTTCTCCAAAAGACTCCTCTTTCCAGATTATAGGATCTACAATTTGTTAATGGTAAGAAACCAATTACTCCTATTTTCTTCAAAACAACAGAAGATACAAAATGGCATACTGTTTAAAAGATGACAATGCCAATCATAAACGAACTTTTAAATCCCAAATCAAACTTTGAGAAGAGTCTCCTTCAATTTAGCTGTTTAAAGATTAAAAGCCTGAAAAAAGTTACCAAAAGAATGAAAATATAAGTTCATCTAAATGCTTTTAAACTTTCCAGATAAACAGAGAAAAAGCCGCTATACTAGGATTTGAAATTCAGGTGACACTGTCAAAACGAATGTTGGTAATATCATACATTTCACTTAATAAACTAGCATTTGGGTACTAAACTAGCATCACCAAATCCAGGAATTCAAACAGATAGAAAACTCCCATTTGGGTATTCTAGCAAGACCTGGAATGCAGTCCAATTACTGGCAATATTCACTTTTATTATAACTCTTAATGGATTCAAAATCAAATTGTTGGCCGTGAATCAAAAGGCTAACCTGGACGGCAGAAGGGCAAATCATAATATCCATAAGTCTCACTGCAATTAAACAACAATCAAATCAAAGAAATGAAATGAAATTACGCACCAACGCCGACACCAACAATGATGAATGATGTAAATTTTAACCTAATCATCATTTAAATTGAAGGAAAACCTGGGATTGTTAAGGGGTCCCAATTTATTGACGAACAAGGGGACGCTATCTCCCGCATTGTAATGATGATCGTACGGTAAGGATGTAGCCACTCGAGTAGAGAATCCTAGGAATAGGATCAACAACAAAAACAGAGAGAGACAAGTTTGATTAATTAAATTTTTAGTCATTTCGATGATGCAGAGCTTTGAAACTGTTGAATGATAGATCAATGGAAATTTACAATCGCCATTTTCGTAACTCTCTCAAGCTTTCAATGACCAGTGCTTTGCAAAAAAACAAAATTGTTTGAATGGAAAATGACACCGCTTAAATCGAGAAATTTGACTGAATCTGCGTCCGATCCCCTTTTTTATTTAATAAATTTTATCGGATATATAGCATGATGAATTAAATTACATTCGATTAATTAAAAAAATAAACTAATTCAAAATAATATAATAATAATAAAAAATATATTAATAAATATAATGAAATTCTTTAAACATTCTTAATAAAATGTCTACAACCAAATAATATTAAAATTTGTCTATATGTAATATGACACTAAATTCTATTTTGGCAAGTATATTATAAATAAAAAAATTATAAAATTATTATAAAAATTTATGCATTTAAGCTCGTTTGAAACTGCTATTGAAAAATAATAAATAGTTTATTTTATAATTTTAAATTAGAATTATATTTAATAAAAAAATTTTAATATAATTATTTTATAATATAATTTATTTTGTAACAACGTTTATAAGTAGTGGAGATGTTACTTTAAAGAAAATAGCTTATTAAATATTTCATGAGGATATTATTTTTTTATAAAAAATATAATTATATCCTATATTTTCATAAACTCCATTTTTATTATATATTTATGATTATATTATAATTTTTTTATTAATCACATTCATATATATATATATATATATATATATATATCAAATTTTAATTTAATTTATTTTCATATTTTGAATTAAAAAATTTAATCATATGTCTCTTACTTATAATTGTTTTACATTATCACAATACTTTAATATTAAAGACTATAGTGCAGATGTATGTACTGTACATACTCCCGAATTTTTGGTTATATTTCCAGAACCTTTTGTTATATATATATATATATATATATAGAACTTGAGAGTTAGGAATTGTTGACTTTTTTTATTTTATTTTTTTATTTTATTTTAATTGTTGTTTGTTTGAAAATTAGAGAAAAACAATTTTCCCTAAAAACAATAATAAAAAGGATGGGTATGACTTGACTACGTGGAACTTTAAAAGAAAAACTTTATATACAATGCAAATTATAAAGGGCCATATAAATAATTATTTTATTTTAGATGACAATGATTCATTTTTTAATTTTAAAAAAAAAAATTATATTGGCCTTTGAATGTAAATATTCAATTGTGTAGAGACTTGTGTCAAAATTCATAATAATTAAAATCATTAAATTAGGAATTTATTTATTATAAATAATTAATAATAAATAACATATACACCCCTAAAGTTTGGCGAAGCCGACAATTTAGCACCATTAATTTTGAAAAATTACTTTCGTACACCATTTACAATTTTCTTTGTTAAAAAGAATAAAATCAAGAGTAAGTTGTATTTTTTTACTTTTAATGCAATTTTAAAAATTAAAATATCTAAGATACTTTCAATAAAGGACCCAACTGAAAAATTATTTATTTGGAAGATAAATGTGAGAACTTATTTGCATAATAATTATTTTATGTTATAAATAATACTTTTAAAGTAAAAATATTAATAGAATATTTTTATCACATTAATTTTATAAATTTTTAAATATAAATAGCAAAACAATAATTTTTCCTTCTTACATAAATCTTTTATCATATTAAAAAAAAAATAGTTAAAGAAAATTTGATAAGAGAGATGTAAGTCAAAACTCAAATTAATTATTTTTTAAAGGGTATTTTAGATATTATACAAGTCAAACTTACTCAAACCATATTCCTAACTTAAAAAAATGGATATATAGGATTATTGAAGTCATTTTCTTCAAACCAACTAAATTATTAGTTTTGCAAAACTTTGGGGGTATAAATATTATTTACACAAATAAAATATGTGCTATTTTATTAAAATATAAGGACTTTGTAAACAATTAAAATATGAGAAATAAAAGAATTAATTATAATAATTGAATAGCAAAATACTTAAAAACAAGCTAACAAAAAGAAAATAATAAAAATAAAAGTTAATTGAAGATAATAAAAGCAACAAAAAATCTATAATTTTTTAATAAGATTTCTTAAATTTCAGCAAGCGGACTTAAACTCAAAAATTTAGAAAAATGATTTGAAGAAAAATTTAAATAAAATGGTTTTATTCATTAATAATATGATATATATTATAATTTTTCTCATTATAATTATGAAAAACAAATTTAAATGAATCTGTCTTATTAATTAATAAAAATTACCTCAATTTTTTATGAGACGAAAATGATTTTTGATCTCATAAAGATGAAAGGATGGAAATGCCATTTTCTTGTTAATCCTTCATTTTATTGATAGAATAAACCTATTTAAAATTTGTTTTTTATATAATTATTAATTAAATATAATTAATAATTTTTAAAATAAATATATACATATTTCAAAGTCATAGTATGACCATGGCCATACGTAGCCTTCAATACCTCTCGTCACTCGAGCGTGCGGGATGTTCTTGGTTTACATTGGAGCGCAAAGAACAGTACCTATTGAATTCAAATTACTATAAAGATCTTTTTTTCTTTTAAAAAATCAAGAGAAATATTTTTTTGAGACCCAATATTAATCGAATCCTCATAAGACACTATTAGGGTACGATTTTGTCTTCTTCACTTACTAGAGACTGTCAGTTTTAATTTCTGGTGAGATCTCTTATAGCCATTTTGTCAATTTCCTTGTAATCATGGTTTTCTTTGCAATTTCAAATACTCTGACGCTCAATATTGGGTTTAATCATTTTTTTTTTTTTTTTCTGTTGTTCGTATTTCGTCTTTGTCGAATCTTGATAGGCTGTTCGAATACGAGTCATTTACGCAAAACCCAAGGACCATTTCATGTTTTTGTTTTTGTGTTTTTAAGGTGTGACGGTCTGGTATGAATTTATGGGCAATTTTATTACTTAATATGGAAACTGGGACTAAAAGTTGTATGTTGGTGGCTTTGATTGAGATTTCTTAAACGGTTGGCGGATTTGTTTGGAAGATATAATTAGAATTCTGTTTGTCTTTGCGGATTGGATCAACCTTTTGTCATTATTAGGCAAGAAGATATGGAACATGGGTTCTAAATTTTATGTTTTTGTGAAGATTTTGATCACTCTTATTGGGGAGATTTATTATATTCAATTTCATTGAGATTTGGTAAAATCTACTTGGTGGGGGAGTGTCTGGTTGCTTTTCTCAGTGATGGAGCACCTTCCTGTTGAGTCATTGGTAACATATTGTACCGCCTTGGAGGTGCCGGAGATGCGGTCATAGCCTCTGCAACATGTAGGAAGTGGAGAGAGCCTTATCGAAAACTCCTTCACACTCTCTCATTTAATTCAAATGATTGGCCCACATATCATGATTTTGCTGCTAATCGGCTAGAAATTTTAATTACCCAAACAATATTCCAGACCAGTGGTAAGGCCTATCAATTTGATGGATGAAGTTGATGAGTTCTTGGCTTCTACAGTTATTGCTTGGTTCATTTAAACTAGAGAAATTTTGAACCGGTTATATTGAAATGTTCGGACCACACCAAATGTTAATATTATAGAAATTTGTGGGAGGCAGAAACTGGAGATATTGACACTGGCACGTAATTCAAT
>JAWDEX010000007.1:4300887-4311399 GCA_035221805.1 Trichilia hirta | reverse complement strand
ATGTTGATGCCAAACAAAGCTATATAGAATATTGTTATAAGTAACAAGGTATCCTCAAGGTTTGAGAAGATAGACTTTACTGAAGTAGTAAGTATGTCTATGAAATAAAACTAAGCTAGATAGATAAGGTAGAAATCTTTAGGGCAACTTAATGTATGCAAAAGAGGTGTTCCACCAACTTCAAATTTGCCTATACTTGAGCATGCGCATAATTTTAAGTAGTTGTGATTTGTTATTGAATTATATTGAGCTAGGAGAGTAAAGTATTAAGAGGACGATTCTAGTTTTAAAATAATTTGGTGTGAGTGGCAAGATGATCTTACTTTATAATATAAACTAGTTAGGAATTAGAGCCATCCTCCTATTGAGATTAAGTCAGGTCAAAATCAACTAAGTATTTAAAATGGCACAAGAAGGCTAGTCCTTAAATGTGACCACTTGGGATAACGCACGAGCAAGTTGTGCATATAAATAAATCACTTGTGATAATAGGTACCTTTGTGTCTTATCTTAAAAGGGTTGTTTGGGCTCAAATGATAATTTATCTATGATATTCACATATATCTATCTCTTTTGTGTTGATACAGATGAATAGAAAATAAATATAGTACGAATATTAATAAAGTACATACTATTTGTTTTAAAATGAATTTATACAAATATGTAAAAATATTCATGGATATTTAAAAATAGACGAGAAATATCTGTTTTATCCTTTTCAAAATAATACTATTTTTATTTTAATTCATTAATTAAAAAAATCTAAAACTATTAATCAAAAATAATATAAAATTTATTAAAATAAAAAAAAATATTTGTAAATATCTATATGAATACGGATAACATATTCTTTCTTTGAGATACGAATAAGGATGACAAATTTATTATTTGTCATAGAATGTGAATGCTAATATGAATAACAGACAGCAAGACAATTACAGATACACACATAGCAAACTTATATTAATCCGCGAAAAAAAAAAAATTATATAATTATTGAAAAGAAATTTATCGTACGAGGGATTTTACACTGGCGCCCACTCGTACGGTACAGTACCCGTTGGATTCAAATCATTATAAATATATTTTTTTTTTTTAAATCAGAAATATATTTTTCAGACCAAATATAAATCGAATCCTTGTCAGACAGTAATCTGGGTGGCGGATCTCACTTTCTTTCTCTGAGTTCAAGACTGCGATTAAGTTTGTGTCCTTCACTCACTCTTCTCTCTATAAACTGCGACTCTGTCAACTTTAATTTCTGGTGAGATTTCGTTTAGCCGTTTTGTCATTTTCCTTGGAATCATTGTTTTCCTTGCTCTTTAAGATGCCCGGCTGCTCAATTTTGGGTTCAATCGCTTTTGCTTTTCTTTCTTTCTTTTTTTTTTTTTTTTTTTTCTGTTCTTCATATTTCATGCTTCTCGAATCTTTATGCAAAATTCGAGGACTATTTTATGTTTTTGTTTTTGTTTTATTAAGGTTTGCTGGTTTGGTCTGAATTGATGGGCAATTTTATTACTTCATATGGAAACTCGGACTAGAAGTTGAAATATTGGTGGCTTTGATTGAGATTTCTTCAATGGTTTGCCGATTTATTTGGAAGATCTAATTAGGTTCCTGTTTGTCTTTGCGAATTGGATCAACCTTTTGTCATTATTAGGCTAGAAGATATGGAAAATGGGTTCTAAATTTTGTGTTTTTGTGAAGATTCTGATCACTCTTATTGGGGAGATTGATTATATTGAATTTCATTGATATTGGATAAAATCCACTTGGGGGTGGGGAAGGGGAGTGTCTGGTTGCTTTTCGCAGTGATGGAGCACCTTTCTGTTGAAGTGATTGGTAACATATTGTCCCGGCTTGGAGGTGCCCGAGATGTGGTGATAGCCTCTGCAACATGTAGGAAATGGCGAGAGGCTTATCAAAAACACCTTCACACTCTCTCATTTAATTCAAATGATTGGCACACATATCACGATTTTACTACTATTCGACTAGAAATCTTGATTACTCAAACAATATTTCAAACCAGTGGATTGCAAGGCCTATCAATTTTGATGGATGAAGTTGATGAGTTCTCGGCATCCACAGTTATTGCTTGGCTCATGTATACTAGAGAAACTTTGCGCCAGTTATATTATAATGTTCGGACAACTCCAAATGTTAATATTCTAGAAATTTGTGGGAGGCAGAAACTGGAGATATTGACACTGGCACGTAATTCAATTACAGGAGTTGAACCTAATTTTCAGAGATTTCCTTGTTTGAAATCACTTTCTTTGAGTTACGTCAGTATCTCTGCTTTGGATTTGAGTCTTTTGCTCACTGCATGTCGGAACCTTGAGAACTTGGAACTTGTTAGTCCGGAGATTGCGATGTCAGATACACAGGTGACAGTTGAACTGAGCAGTCCAACATTGAGGAGTATTTATGTTGAAGCAATTAGCTTGGACAAGTTTATATTGGAAGCTGATAGAATTGAGCGTTTGCACTTGAAAGACTGTGCTCTTGAACTTTTTGAACTTGTTGGCAAGGGAACTTTGAAGCATTTCAAGATTGATGATGTTAGTGTTATACATCTTGATATTGGTGATACTGTAGATGATCTTGAGATTGTAGATGTCAGCAACTTCACAATTATTTGGCCAAAATTCTCCCAGATGATCTCAAGATCGTCAAAATTGAAGAAACTTCGGCTTTGGGATGTGGTGTTTGATGAGGATGAGGTTGTAGATTTGGAAACAATTGCTGTTTGTTTCCCTCAGCTGAGACATCTATCCTTGAGTTATGACATGAGAGATGGAGTGCTTCAATATGGTCTGCAAGGGTCTTCTTATTTGGAGAATGTGCTTGTCCTGGAGCTTGGATGGCCTGTCATTCATGATCTTTTCTCTCAATGGGTTGAGGGTGTCCTAAAACGATGCCCAAATCTTAAGAAGCTGGTCATTTTTGGTGTTGTTTCGGAGATAAAATCCCAT
This sequence comes from Trichilia hirta, assembly GCA_035221805.1. Taxonomy (NCBI): domain Eukaryota; kingdom Viridiplantae; phylum Streptophyta; class Magnoliopsida; order Sapindales; family Meliaceae; genus Trichilia; species Trichilia hirta. The sequence goes on along the minus strand of JAWDEX010000007.1, from coordinate 4,308,421 downwards.
GAAGAATGTCTTTTGTTGGCCAATTTTACTTCATCCATTGTCCAGCTCATGAGGAAATATTTGCATGTGGAGGTGGAATTTGAGTACGAATAAAAAGTTTTTCAATTACTTTCGTCAAATAATTCAATTTCCGTTTTGAGTATGAATTGTATGAGCGCATATGCAGGTAAGATTGCCAAATAACTCTTCTTTTCTATGCTCATAATTTATGACCTTTAGGGCCCATAAACGATAGACAAAGTCTTTGCCATTGATTAAGAGTTTCCTTCCTTGATCAAAAGAAACCTTTTGATATTACTGTAATGCTGTTATGCTCAGTTGCTGTGTGCAAGGTTTCCACTCATTCTTTCGTTCTTTCTTTGTCTGATACACACGTCATTCTGTTTCTTTGCTATTTTACTTTGCCTTCTGGTTGCCATTGAGGATATGTGATCACTCTGGATGATGTATTGGAGTTGACTTTGAATATTTTATTTTGGAAAAATTGTTTTGTAAGTTGTCTTACAGTATGTTTACATGTTTGCCATGTCAAAACAAAAGTTATACATTTTGGAATTGCTTGGACTTATTATTTCTATGATTTGAAGAAATATAATTGTCAGTTAATTTAGGTTGTAGTTATGATTTGTATAAACACCTTTCTAAGATTAATGAAAACTATAAGATGCAAAAATTATTCATGTTTGGCAATTATTTGATCTTTCTAGACAAGCGGACAGGGTTGGAACTTAAAAAATGATTGCAATTCAGTAGCCTTGCTAGTGGTTTTAATATGTGATCAATAATCAAAAGCATCATTTGTCTGAAGGATTTGTCCTGTATTTTCTTTTTTTTTACCATTGTTATCAGTTTGTAGTGATTGTTTGATATTAAATCTCAATAATCATTTCTTCTTCTTTTTCTCTTTTTTAATGTAAAGTTTTGGTGCCTATCATTAGTTTCTTTCTAGGATTCTTGTATTATCAGTTGTATTTGAATTTGGCCATCTTAGCTGTGTTCATTTCATGGTCTCACTTTTGAATTATGAGGAATCCTTTCTCTTTTTTGGGATCAGTAACTCCCTCCAAAGTTTTTCTGTTATCCAAGTCCGTGTCAATTAACAATTCCCGTGATGACTTAACTCAGTTAAGGCCATCACCTTTTTGACCAGATCTTGATTGCCAATCAGTTCATCAGCTGATCATAACAGGAGAAGCCAATAAAAAAGAAGAAAAAGATGAAATTGGCGTATGCCCAACGTATCATGTTTCTGAAAGTCATTGACTAGCGTAAATTTTTTTTATAATCCATTGAATTTCTTCCCAGGAGTAGATTAGAATTTGTTTGTTTGTTCTTGACCTCCATTTTGTCTATTCTTCTTTAATTTGTACAAATGGATTTAGTCTTGTCATCTTTACAAAAGAATGGAAACCCAAAGATTGTGTATGCTTCTGTAAGATCATATCTTCTTGTATTAATGGAAATCTATTTTGAAGAAATAGCAGTGATGTTCAGTTCCACTTAGCAAAATTCTGATTTGCTTATAAAGATAGATGTAGGAAGTGAATAATTATTGTTTGACCAAAAGAAAGTGTTATTAAAGTATCGTAGGGGATTCTATTATGCTCCATGTTTAGTATTCTACTTGCTGCAGACTTGCAGGACACAAGCCTTAGATTTTGTTTATAATTTCAGAGAATAGTTAAAGGCTTATTAAATCTTACATTAGCCTGTTGGTGATTTGTGCTTATGGGAATATAACATTCAGATTTAGGAATCTTTCCTGGAACCAAGCTGCTCTGGACAGTGACAATATCTAGTTCTAACAATTGTTGCATGATTAAATATGGGTACAAAGACTCCTTTTGAGTGTAAGCTAGCTCAAAATGACCTGTTTTCTTTTCTTTAGTGGGTGATTGTGTTGAAAAAAAAACTCAGTTTCCCCATCAGTTGGATGTGCAGACATTAGTGTAGACACATTTTCTAATTTGTTGAGCTAAATTTTTAAGTTCATCTTACTTACACGTGTTCACATCTGCTAAGTTGGTTATAGATTCCTATAATGGGAAGATATTAAGCTTGTCAGTTTAAAACTTTAAATCTCGAAGCTCATATCCAAGGTGAAGGGTGGTGTTGAAATTAATTTGTGTTTTTGACCATAGGCTGAAGTCACAATTTGCCCTAGTTTGATCTGCTCACATAAACTAATAGACAAAGGTACTTGTTTGTATTCAATTTGTAAAATTGTGTTTGTGGTTTATTTTATTCCCCATTTTCTATCACTTTAGTTTGTTGACAAGTTATTTTCGTAAACTCATAAAAATCCATACAATATGCTCCCTAGAGATTGTCTGAAAGTAGTTTGCTGAAATTGTTACGGTTTCTATCATATGATTCTACTTCACATTTACTTAGAAATAATAAATGTTAAGGTTAAAAGGAGATTGTGATGCTCTTTTTGTTTGCGCAGCACAGGAAAATCTGTTGAAAATTGGTTTACACATGATGTTCTGATCACCTATTTATAATGTCATCAGTGAATATCTTGCTAGACTAGGATATTGGGATCTCAAATTTGATGTTGGATCTTCCGAGTTCCGCATTGTTTATTATAGAACTGGTTTTCGTTCTACTCGATAGTTTCAGATTGTTGATAGTTGTTTATGGCCGATATAGTCTTTTCTGTATGTTTTTTTATTTTTGGGCTATGCTACCTCTGAATTTTGATTATACTTTATTAGCCTGGACTATTGGGGTTGTGAAGGGGATTAATTAAAAATAAATACAAAATTTACTTTAAAACATTTATGGATCATTTTTCACATTTCAAATATAAATCGTTATGTGGGTGTTCAATGTTAGTACTAAAATTCCATACAATGATCGAATTAAATTTTTAGCCATATGTTTATAAGGGTTAACTGTTCAATGGAATCGATTAATTAGTTTAATTAAGATTTTTTAAAATCATTGTTTCCGACATTTGATTCCAGTTTTATAGCTTGATTAATTAGTTCAATTATGCCCGTAATAAAAGCAAAACTATGTACGTACATACATAATTTGAAAAATACATTATAAAATTAATATCATATAAAGTTAATAAAATGATAGTCAATATATTATTATTATTATCAGATAATTGTATTTTTGTACATTAATAATTGGCTTTTAAAATTTCAATCCAATTCAACCGTTCAAATCGTTGCGGAGAAACACAAACCAAGTGACTGCAAAGCAGTTGTCCATTATATTACCTGAAAAATGGAGGCACAAAAAGAGAGGCTGTATTTATGCTTTAATAATAAGACAAAATTTTAAAAAAAATAACCGTACACAATTTGAACCCTATTAAATAAAAGAAGAGAGAGAGAGAGAAACAAAATCAAACGACGTACAGGATTTGGGAATTATTTCCTTTGAACCCTTTTTACTATTAATGGAATTCTTTCTATTACATTTATCTATATATGTATAAGAGGGAGGAAGGCAAATGTTATGTTAGTGGTTCGAAGCCTGGTTCATTATATCTATCCATAATTTTGGGTTTTCCTGCTAATCATTAGCCACAATGCATCTCTCCTCATGAGGAATCAACATATTTTTTTCTTCCAACTCACTCCCTCAATTATATGGATATCACATTTACTAGAGATTCATTAAATACCATTTAATTTGTAAAACATTTTCAACAATTTAATTTTGCTAAGTTTTAAAGTTACATTTAAATAATCTTAAATGACAAGGTAATGAATCAACTGTTTTATAGATAAAATGGTTTGTATTTATGAGTTGGAATCTTGTTAATAGTAAAATTTACCTTATTTTTATGTAGATTGTCTTCTCTTATAATGACTGAGGACATCTATCTCTAAATTAGTGTGAGAACAATGATAATTTTAAGAATAGGATTGTTTACATACAGACTGCATCATATAAGTATTATTTATACTCCTGATTTTTACCTAATTATAAATATTTGCTTACATGTAACCCAATAATATTATTGTAAAATAATATGCAACTTGATCCAATTTAAGACAGCATATGATATAATATTAAACAAACATTAATTGTTATGTATATGAAATGAGAAGACTTAATCAATAGTAGAACAAATCTAATCTAATGCGGAGTAGGATTTGATTCAGACTAATTACCTTTTTCTTCCCAAATACAAGCAAGTATAAAGAGACTAAGAGTTAGAATAGATAGATGGGAGGGATTCAAACATATCCATCCATATTACAAAATAAAAAGCTTTAATATCTCAAAATATTTCCTATGAAGAATATGTTGTAAGGTTCATTGGGAACCAAATTAGTTAAAATATAGAGAGAGAATAAAATACATATTTTACCTAATCCATGAACTAATACCCACCTTTTTTTAGGCTTAATGATTGGAATTATAAAGGAATAATTGGTAGAAGGCATATTACATACAAAAAGTAGTAGATGAGCACAAAATTAAATATATATTTCCATCCACCTTGCTATTTATATATATATATTGAGAAAAGAGATTATGGGTCCATTACCTAAAACTTACTTGCTTGTTCTCTTTCTCTTTAATATATCCTCATAAATAATTTCTATGTTTTGATTTTATGTTTATGATTGGAGAAGCAATTTTAAGGGATTTTTGTACCCATGTTCAACTAATATGGGTAATTAAGATCCTGATGAGAAGAGTTTTGTAATGAGAAGCAAACTTGAGACATGAATGAAAATAAAATTTCCAATAAAGGAAAGGAATCTTGATGGGGCATGTTTTTAGGTGATGACAAGGAATGGATGCTGACCCATCAACAAAGGGGATAATACCAAACAAATCCATCTTAAATACCACAAATTTAAATATACAAGTGGCTTTTGCATTGCTTTCTGAATGTTTTATTATAATGTTTTGGTTGAAAATTATGGGATGAGAAAGAAAGAAAAAAGTATACAATAATTTAAAATTTTTCAAAATTAAACAAAATAAAACAAAACAAGTATACCCTCTTTCTCCATCACAATACAAATGGCGATAGTTGTTAAAAGTAAACTCAATCCTTAATTCCCTCTCTTTAGGGGTGTCTCTTAAAGGATCAAATAAACACCCTTTAAAACTTTTCTTTTCTTTAATTTTTTTAATTTTCACCCATCTTTAATGAATGAAAGAAAGAAAGAAAATCATGTTTCTATGTTACATAATATATTCAATGGTTGAATTTATTGAATATTTAATTTTTTTTAATTTTGACTTTAAGATTTTCAATAAGTAAATCTGTATCTCCATTGAAAGGGCCAATAAGAATACATAGGCGGTTAGATGAGAGAGAGAGTGTGGAGTCAGTTTGATTCTAGTGGGTTCCTGCAAAAGACCCTAACTTTCTCTCTGGTTTTTGTATAATATCCAAATTTTCTATATTATTCATTATTTTAAAAAAAAAAAAAAAAAAAGTAGAGTTTTATTTTTTTATTTATTTTCTCTTCCCAAACCCCACAAGAAGACAGAACCAAGCGGCCTGAGACAGGCCTGCTAGGACAAGAATTTGTTGTGCTGAGTTTCAAAGAAAAGTCTGATAATATTTACTACTGAAAGAAAGAAAGAAAGAAAGAAAAGAAAGAGAGAAGTGTTGAGAGTGATCGATAAAAACAAAAAGTAGAAATAAGAAAAACAGAAACAGGTTTCTTCATAAAGAAGTTAGAGAAGAAAAAGAAAGAGATATAGACAGACACCACCGATAAATGCATACATACATCAAAGATCAAAATTTACCAATCCAGGAGAGAGGAGAAGAAGAAGAACAAGAAGTGGAGATGATGAGGACGACGATACATATCTGAGAAAAAGACTGGTTGCTACTGAGATTATATTAATGTTTTGAAAGAGAAAGCTTTCATTTCTTTGGTCTCTCTTTACTGTGTTCTGTGTGTTTCTCTCTCTTCATCAGCTTTTGTTTTTGCTACAAATTTACCTGCTTCAGTGAATTTCAAACTAAACTCAGGTATTTCAGCTAGGCTATTTTCAATTTTGTTTCATTTTTCTTTTTTCCGTATAGAATTCCATTGATTCTTTCTTGTTAATTTATTGATTCAAGTTTATATATATATATTTTGTTTTCACTTTGGTTTTTCTTGAAGATGATAAAAATGGTGTAAAGAGAGTGTTGCATGGCGACTCACAGAATTGGAGAGATTGGTTTGTCCGACTCAGGTCCTTCGAATCACCATCATCATCATCACCACATCCCATATTCAGCAACTGCTCTTCATGGGATCAATACTCATACTGGTTACATGTATGCTATTAAAAACACTAATAATCTTTGAAAGATAATGAAAATTCAAGTTTGATTGCTTAAATTTGTCTTTCATTTTTTCTTTTTCCATGTATTTGTTCAAAGAAACTGGCATGGGAAATGATCATTAAATCTTGTGTCCCTCTCAGTAATCAAGAAGGATCTGCTTTTGATTTCGGAGAGCTAGAAGAAGCAATTGTGCTGCAAGGAGTTAAGTTTAGAAATGATGAAGCTGCTAAAGCACGTATGCTCTCTCATATCTCTATCTCTATCTCTATCTCTATATCTATCTTTATCTCCATCTCTCTCTATTATCATTTCTCCTTTCGTGACGTTTGATAACCATAACCAACTCCATAAAAAGCAAACGAGAGAGAAAAGTTTTCTCACATTTCAAAAGCTGGAGCTCGCTGAACTGAGCTGAGCTTACCATTTCCGATACAGTAATGATTCTTATGCAAAAGACTTGAATGGTGTGAGGCTACAAACTTAGAAATTTTAGATCTGCACAAAAGAAGGGGAGATTCTACTTTTAAGACTACATAATTTTCATCTTTGAAAATCTTGGTTTGTTTTATATTTTGGTTGAACCTCTGACTCTGAGATTTTGTATTGCTTTTGGTGATTCTCTTGCAGCTTTATTTACGGCATCAGGGAGACCAGCAGCTACTCTGGAGATGTTCCCCTCTTGGCCAATGAGATTCCAGCAAACCCAAAGAGTAGTTTCCTTCGCTTTTCTATCTTTGTTTATTTATGTTTGACCATTTCTTTTTGGTGTTAGTTGTACGAGATGAACTAAAGACATGGATTAAAAAGTACAAAGTTTAAAATTCTTCTCTCCTACTTTCAGGAATGAATGTAAATGATGGACAAAGATTGTTAAATTTCCATTTTAAAAATGAGTAAACTAAATGGGCACTGCTTAATTTACACGAAATCCAGGGAAGTTCAAAGTCAGGAGGAGGAGAGAGTACAGACTCAGGATCAGGGCTGCATACACTTTCAAGCAAAGCTGGTGCCCATCTTGACCCGGAATCTCCAATCAGCAAAAAGGCATCTTCTTCTTCTTCAGATCATCGTCAGAATTTTGAGCAGAAGCATCTGCAACTTCAACAACAACAGCAACAAAAACAACAAATAGTAGAGATGTCAAATGATACTTCAAGAACTGGAACATCACAGCAAAATCAGTCAGCAACAGTCGCAAAACCAACACAAGAGAAGGTGTACTACCCTTTATAAAAATTAATGATACTATGCATGCTC
>JAWDEX010000007.1:4190576-4201490 GCA_035221805.1 Trichilia hirta | reverse complement strand
TGGGATAACGTGGAGGTCTTTGACATAAATTAGTATCCCAAGATTTTTATTATGTGAGAGGTATTAATTTGTGTTATAAAAATTTGTTGTCTAGCTCTTGGGTGTGTATTTTCACCTTGACCAAATTTCTATTATATGAGAAAGAGATGGAAATAATACTTTAAGAAGGCACAATAATTCGGGTTTAACTGGCCTAGGGTGTCAAGATTTCTAAAATGTGAGGTATTTGAAGCTAGGGCTAAACAAAGAATCAAATCTTACATGGAAATGTAAATAAAAATGAGTTTCCTACTTAGTGGAGTTAATTGACCAAGATTTTTAAAATGTGAGGTTGGTCAATTCTGATAAGATGTTGATTTTTTACTAATATTTATAAAACAATTCCAACGAAATTTTTGAGTTCTGTCTGGGGGGTATGGGATTCAAATTAAATAGTGGGAGCTAATTTGATTAGCACCTATTAATAACTATTAAAATATTTAATGGTTATTATTCAAATTGTTTGAATATGTATAAATTCAAATTATTAATTAATATATATTATACAAGTTCACTAATAAGTTTATTTTTTTTTTAGCATCTCAAATAGTGTGATATAAATTGATATGAAATAATAAAACTGTTAACGGCGTTCTCCATAAAATTTTAGACTTTAAAAAGTTTGATAGGGTCTAAGTTCAAAATCAATAAAGAAAAATTATTTTCTCAGTAGGAGAAAAATAGAACATATTATAAGAAGTTGACCTCAATATCTCCTAGAAAGTATACGTAGTTGTATTATGATCAATTATAAATTGAGTGTCACTTTAGATCATCATTCCTAGATATTAAATTCTCATGTTTGTGTCTCTCTACAGATATTACAGAATAGTTCAGTATTGTCTCGAGACGAGATCGTGCTTAGAATGGCTAATGGGGTAAAAGTTGCTGCTGAAGCTAAAGGATCTAGCGCACTTAGATTATCTAGTGACACATTCTCAGATTAAATTCTGTATTATATTTTACTCATGCCACAAGAAACATCATTTCAATATCTATACTATATAAAGATGGTTATAGTATATAGTTTAATAAAAATAAATATTTATCACATTTCATAAATTTATTAATTGATATGGTATTAAATACAAATAGTTTATGTCTTTGAATTAAGCAATTATGGTTCAATTACATTTGTTACAAGAAAAGAACTTAAAATGAAAAAAAATTCTAAAATTCTATAACATTATAAATTAGTTGATAGTGGATAAAGATAAATGTTTCAATTTGAAACAACTGGGATTTTAGGATATGGACATACGAGTGAGAAATGCTTGTTATAATTGAGGAAAAGAGATTTATTAGGTAAAGAGAAGACAAAACAACTTAAATTTGGTGAACATTGTGTTTTTGGGAAGTAGTCCAGAGTAAAGTTCAGCAAGGAAGTGCATAAGATCAAGGGTACACTCGATTACATGCATTCAAACGGATAGAGCCCATGTAAAATTTTTTTAAAGGATGGTGTTATATCCTTACTATTGATGACTACTCTAAGATGGTTTGGGTTTATTTTCTTGAGACCAAAGGTGAGATATATCAAATATTTAAACAGTGAAAAACATTGATTGAGAAGCAAACAGGTAGACATATCATGTGTCTTAGGATTGATAATAATTTGAAACATTATAACTAAAAAGTTAACAAGTTATGCAAGCCAAAAGGGATAAAGAGGCACAACACTTGTGTTGGGATATTACAGTCGAATAGTATTGAAAAATACATGAACATAACCCTGTTAGAGAGAGCTCATTGTATGCTTTCTTATTTAGATTTAATATTACTATCAGTATACTTGAAAAATTTATTAATAGCTTCTTATATGGTTTGAAGCAATTACCATTTGCTATTATTTGGATATTGTGATACTTCTAGATTTTATAGATATGGGGTTGATGCTCAACAAAACCACATTTGGTGTAGTTGAGTGAGTTGGCTATGTAGATTATGATCATGTAAAAGATCTTTAAAAGAGGAGATCTTTGATAGGGTATATTTTTACTTTATTTGGTTGTGTTATCAATTGAAAGACAATTTTGTAAACTACAAGCTATTTTTATGACAAAAACTGAGTACATGACTATTATAGATGTAATAGAAAATGTAATAGAGTTGAGAGATTTAGTGAGTAATCTTGGTCTACTACAACAACAGACATTAGTGTATTTTGATAGTTAGTGTCATTCACTTGATTAAAAATTGTCTCATAAAAGGATAAAATATATTAATGTTATGTTGCATTTTATTTGAGACATTGTTTCGGAAGATTCTTTGACAATTCAAAAAATTTCTACCAATGAGAATGTAGCTGCTGTGACTATTATAAAGAGAATAAAAGAGCTAATATAGTTAAAAGGTCTAGTGAGTGATTTTGGTCTACCACAACAAAAATTAGTGCATTGTGATGGGTAAAGTGTCATTCACTTGACTAAAAATTAGATGTGTCATCAAAGGATAAAGTATATTGATGTGGTTACATTTTATCTGAGATATTGTTTCAAAGGATTTTTTGACATCTCAAAAAATTTTTGCCAATGAGAATCCAATTAATATATTAACTAAGACACTTTGAATAAATAAGTTCAAGCATTATTTGGATTTAATTAGTATTTTCAACATGAGGTGAGCTCCTCAAGGGCTTTATGAAGAAGCAAGAGAATGAATGTTGCCGATAGCAGATAATACAAATATATGCCAAAGTAAAGATTTTTTGAGTTTGGGGTCAATATTTGATTCTTGAGTATTATATACATATTAGTGTATATATATTAAATACATATAGGTATACAACATATGTTACTCTAGTGTGTTTTGTGGAACTAGTTCATGACTCTTGTTTTTTTAATAAATACATGACTTAGGATACACATGACATTTTTATTATTTTTATAGTGAAATTTTTATTTTCTTTATTTTTTTTTTATTTTTTTTTTTTTGCATATTACAAAAGTTTTTTTAAAGTAAATTTAGTGTTGTTTTTCGTTTGCTTTGTTTTCTTGATCTTTTATTTATTATTGTTTATCTTTATTTTCTGCAAAATAGATTATCAAGAGGGGTTATCATAAAGAGAAAATGACCAGGAAGACTATGTTCTTGAAGGCTTATCTAATATGTAGACAGTGTCAATAAGCGGGGCAGATACTTGAACAACAATCTCATAGAATTGACAGTGAAAAGAAATCTGAAATGAAAGTTGGTATCTCGTACGATGATCCCTTGAAATGGGGTTTGAGTTAAATATGCAATAAATGATGGAACAAGGGTGACGGTAACTTGTGATAAACAGTATATGCTTGTAATTTGGAACAAAAAAAAAAAAAACAGTAAATGGTTCTATTGTTTAAGGGTAAAGTTTTGCTATCAAAAGAAATGGTTGAAAAACAAGGACGTTATAGGACAAACGAGTTTCTTTTGTTCTACAGCTGCCAACAACAGCAAGCAGTGATACACTGTGGGGTTCACCTTCTTCAATTGGACTTCCTAAGGCACTACCGCAACATAAAGCTAACTAATTGTGCTTTCTAAATAAATCCGTTTCAAATGATGAAAATATTGTGCTTTAATAATTGTAGTTCTCTCTGCAGGTAAGGGTTCCTAGAGTTGGGCGGCTTTTCTGGAATAATATTTCAGCCTCAACCCAGCTGTACGGGCACTTCTCTATAACCTCAATAACCACATGTAGGCAAAGGTTAGATTACGTCTCTGCTGTATAAAACAGTTTTTTTTTTTTGTGGATATATTCTTTTTTTTCCTTTTCTTTTTGAATATGTTGAGGATCTTTTTGTCAGTTTCTGTTGACATCAAATACCATAGGCCATTGAAGCAAATTTATAAGTTCTATTATACTATGTTGGGTTGAATTCTCTTGATTTTGAGTTCACCCAACAGCGTAAGTTGGCCAAATATATATATATATATATATATAACATTACTATTTCATTACATTTACACCATCAATTGTTATTTTTAATAAATTGTATCTTAAAAATTTAATGTAAAATGCACTGAGAATAGTTTTTAAAAAATTTGATGTTAATAGTTTTATTTATCAAATATGATGTAAATAGTTCATATACCAATTATATAAATTAAATTTAATTGTCTAAATAATAAAAAATAATATTTTAAAAAATATAATTTGTGATTTAATTAAATTAAATATTTTAATAAGTATCTCTTAAGTATAATTGAAAGGTCTTTCTTTAATTAAATTTTAAGTAGTTTGGAAAATAGAAAATAAGTTAACAGGAGTTATATCATAGAAATAAAAGATTTCTTATAGAAATATTAATAAAAAATAAAAAAATATGTATTTAAGAAAATTATTGAAAAGAATTGTAAAATTTTTAAATATATTAATAATATAATTATTTTTTGTTAAATTGTAGGTTGATATCGTCATGCTTGAGTCATTTTGCAAAACAAGAAAAATAATAATAAAAAGTAATTTTATCTATTTTATAAAATATTTTTATAAATTGTTACAGGGTTTTCAAATTTTGAAAACAATAAAAATATTGCAAAACGATACACAAAGGGTTCTTTATTTTTTTGAAAAGTTAATATTTTTTATTTTTATTAAAATATTTAAAATTATGACACTCTATTTCCCTTTATCTTTTAGATGGGATGGATTAGGGTTGGGTTGTATGTAAGTAATGCATATATATAAAATAAATTATATAAGAAACTGAATGGAAATATGAAATAAACGGGAAATGAAGAAAAACGTCAGAAGAGAGATAACGATGAATTTTTAGAGCGGAAAGAACTCAACTTAAAAAATTATTAGATACAAATAATTTTTCACCTTTTCAGACATCTGCGTGCTCGCAAATGGGCATCATACACACGTACGTATAGATGAAACCCACACATGCATGTGTGGGTTATCACCACAGGTCCCTTATTCACGTGAATAAAATATCAAGAATACCTGAGATTTATATTAACTTATGGTTTCTAGAAACGGATAGAACTCGTACTGAAAAATCAAATTGTCAAGTGAAAAAAATTCATTGTATATTTGACCTAAGAATTTAGTTGATGTGGGATACGCATCATATAATATCTATTGTTTGGTTTAAACATAAAATGGTTCATGAAAAATTAATCATTTATATTTTGTTTGGAAAAAAATATTCCTTTAATTATAAACTATATTTATTAAATTTAATTAAAAGCTTCAATTATCTCTTTTATTTTAAATATATATTAAATAATAATAAACAATGTTAAGATTAATTCATTAAATATTTGATTGATATTGAGATTTTTAATGACTAACTTTGTGTGCTACTTTTTAATAAAAAATTTATTGAAAAGAAATTTACAAAATAAAATTGGATTATATTTTGAATTCATTTTTTTCATATAAAATTATTATTTTTATCAAAAAAAAAAAAAATTTCACATATGTCTTCGACTTTCGACAATATCTTAAAATTATGAATAACAAAGCGCAGAGTCTTTTGACTTTTGCCTTTAACGAAAATTGGACGAACCAAAATACAATGAAGTAGTATTGAAAGCATGGCCCATTTCTGTTGAAGCTCGGCCTCGCATGGTTCTAAGCGAGGTCGTAATATTACTTCGTTCTAGGCTTGACCTAGGAAGTCACTGATCTTGCCATGATCCAGACACGAGCACCGTGTGGGCTTAGCTGATCAGGGCTATTCGGGCACCCTGATATATTAGTCCTTGTTTTATATATTTTTTTATTTTTTAATTTAAATAAAATATTTTTAATATAAATAAATTAAAATCGAAATAAAATATTTAACTATATCACAGTCCTTTCATATATAATCAATAGAATAGAGTTGGATAATGTTTTATTAATAACGAGAGATTCTTCCCAAATTGTTGAAGTTATGGAAATTTACCAAGCTCACAATATTTTAGTCTAATTTCTATCACATTAAAATTTTAAAATATAAATAAAAATTAAATATTTTATCAATCATATAGTCAATTTAATTAATTTATTAATTTTTAAAATAGTACATTAAATAAATTACAAGTTCATAACTATAATATTCACTATTTAAAATATTAATTTACTATGTTTTATATTTTTAATTATGATTGTTAATTTTATAATTCTAATACAATAAATGAGTGGTGAAAATTGTGCTTACACATTTATCATTTATTAATCTGTTATTATTTTAAAATAATAATAAATTAACTAATTAACCATCACTATTGTTGTTGTACTTAATTAATTTATTATCTTTAAGATAAAATTTAATAGATAAATTGATTGATAACCATCATTGCTGTTATGCATACCTAATTTATTTTTGATGACACTATATTTAACTTTTAGATAAAATATTAATTTTTTATATTCTAATCATGAGTTTCTAACTTTTATAATTATATTAATTCATTATTATAATTCTTAATTCTAATTTAATAATAAAACAACATTGTTTTTCTTTTTTAATGCAGTTGGTGAGTGGTGGCTATCATTATTGATAATTATTATGGATGTTGTATTTAATTTTTAGATAAAACATTAACTTCTTGTATTTTTTTTTTTTTATTTTACAATTGGATTAATGAGTATTGTTGTATTTTATAATTGTACACCTGTGACTTATTTAAAAAATTATTGAATTATTATTGTTCTAAAATTAAAAATAATTAATATATTGATAACTATTATTATTGTTATATTAATTAATTTATTATTTATAATATTATATTTAATTATTGGATATATGTAATATTGATTTATATTTTGCTTATGATTTGTAATTTATATAATGTGCTAATATGTGTATATTTTATTTTTTAAAATTCTAATTCAATGAATAAATTATAAATTTTATAATTGTAAAAATATAATTAAATTTATTACTATTTGTCTTTTAAATCTTTAATTAATTAATTGAAAGACCATTAACTTAATAAAAATATTAATTTATTTTTATTTTAAATATTAAACATTATAATAAATAAATATATAAATTAAATATTATAATTTATATATTTAGAATGAGAGAATCATAAATTCCCCTATGATTTTTTAAAATGTTACTTCTCCATTAGAAAATTTGTTATAAATATCCTTTATAATTTTCTAAAATGTCATCTACCTCTTATCAAAATGTTTGTGCATGACAAATATTCCTATATTTAAAGAAGTTACAAAAATTTTTTAATAGACAAAAATATAAATTTATAATCACATAAATTTCTGATTGTTGTTATATAGGTTCCTAATTTTTATCACATAAACTTTTAAGCAAAAATAATTGATTTTTTAAAATAAATTATTTTAAATTTAATTTATAATTTAAATAATTTATACCCAAAAAATTTATAAATTAATTTTTAAAAATTAAATTAAAAATATTTTTATTTTATATTTTCTAAAAATTTATGAATTTATTTTTATTTTATAATTTAAATTTATATATTTTATTTTATTTTATTTTTAAAAATTAAATAAAAATAATTTAAATATTTTTATTTAAATTATTTAACGATTATAATGTTTTATAAATTAAAGTATTAAAATTATAAATTAAATTTAAAATAATTTTCTCTTAAAAGGTTAATTATTTTTTAAAGGTTTATAAGATAAAAGTCAAAAACTTATATAATAAAAATTAAAAATTTATGTTATAAAATTTTATATTTTTATATTTATTGAAGAAATTTTTTTTTGTCACTTTCTTAAATTATAAGGGATATTTATTATAAATATTCTAAAAAAAAGTTGAGTAATATTTCAAAAATTTATAGAAATATTTGGCACAAACTTTATGACAGAAAATAAATACTAGAAAATTGTTAGGGCATTTGCCATTCTCATTGATAAAATTTTAATTTATCCATGACACTAATTAGAATAGTGTATTACCATCAGCCCACCCAAATACATAAGATTTTAATTTATTGTTATGCCCCAGTTAGAATTGTGAATTAGCATCACATGCTAGCACAAGCACAGCCCATAACCCGCCCTAAACAACTGGGCCCAAAAGTGTAAAATTTGGCTGGCTCCATCACCATTTGTGTATGTGCAGTTTGGGTACGGCTCGTGAGTCTTCCTAAGCCCAATTTTTATAGGCTGATCCAGTGATCCTGATTTGCTTGCAATGTCTAACGATTATTTTAAAATAATATACTTTCCTTAATCTAAAATTCACTCACTAAACTTTGAACTTAACCCTTTTTCTTTCCCCATTTTTTTCAAGTGACAGGATTTATGCAATTGGTAGTTACAGCATTTGAGGTTCGACGGCTATATACATGAATTGTCCTTTGAGCATCTTATGTTTATATATACATATCTTCAACATATGCATATTGTAAATGAAAAAAAAATTATCATTAAAAAAAATAAAAAAAATAATAAACTTAATAAAATAAATTATCAATAATAATTAATTTATACAATTACAAACATATTACAAGTTATGAAGCATCATCAAATACAGTCTCCTTAGCACCTAATATTTAAAAATAAAAATAAAAACAGTTAAATTTAAAATATAATTTAACAAAATCAAGTTAAATAAAATAAAATAGATTGTAAATTCATTTGACTCAATCCATTCAGTGTCATCCATTATCAGCTGATGGCTCTAATAACATTTAAAAACCACGATCTGCTAATTAATTCAATGGCAGTTTATGTAAACAATACTATGAAAAAATTTTTTCAGGAGTATCCTAGGTTTCTGTAACGAATATCATGTTAAAAGCTACTGCAATCAAATTAAACCAATCATAATTGATGCTGATTATAATGACAAAGAAAAAAAATACAATACATGGCGTGTTGGTATTGGATGATTCCATTGAGACTGTCCCACCTAAAAGTTTTTTATTTTTGTTTCTTCTTCATATGAAACCCCAAAGCATTAAAACAAGCATGCAGATGGCTGTATGCTTTTCCAATTTTCACTATCTATGAAATCATTCTGTATGGAAACTTGTACATGAGTTCTACAAGCAATTCCTATTGCCCCAACTTCTCAATACCAATTCTCAATTCCAAGTGGACAATGATAGTAAAAAAATGTTTACTAATCCATCACAAATGGCTTGTAATTATTTACTTTACATGATTTTAGAATAAAAGCAGGTACGTATACTCAATCGACCAATTAATATTTGAATGAAAAATCCCCCGGCTTCTCACCCCACCTTCACTTATCAACCGATTCATATATTAACGCCCTCTTTAACAACTCCTTTCGCTCTCAAATTTTCATCTCTCTCTCTGTCCATTTAGTACAATGCAAACGTTTTTGGGTAACGGCGACTATTTGGCTAATGAAAAGTTGAACAGAAGAAACATACCTTTTGATTAGGAAGAACAATCAAAACCACAATTCAACTGTGGGAAAAAGGCATTGGCAGTGTACAAAAGCAGAGATGAACGGGGGAGAGACGATAGGGAATAATGGTATAGCGCAATGAAAATTTGGAAACTACTTCAAATTATTTTAAGAATCACAAAAAATTCATTTAAAGTCAAGTCACACCTGCTTAAGCACTTGAAGTGCTAATTTCAAAAAAACATCTAATTTGGTGCTAAATGAAAGATTACCAGAAGTGCTAAATTAATTTTGGCAAATATTTTTGAAAAAAGTTGTCAAACACATAAACAACTGCTAATTTCTCTCAATTAACACTGCCAACTGGACCCTTAATTTCCAATCCAAGCCCCAAAACCTCATACATGCAAATCAATTAATCTTTCTCCCACTCATATACCCACACAATTCATTTGTCTTTGATGGTGCCACAAGTCATTACAAAGTTGACTATACTGTGATCGAATTTAAAGGTGAACATCCCAATGAAGGTTCACAAAGAAAAGACTTAAGGTGATACCAGAAAAATCATTCTACACCAAGAGAACCAAGCAGATGGATACCAATTCATGATGCTATAAGAGAAATCTCAAATATATTGAATGCAAACTAGCCATGAAACAGAAAGTTAAATTTGGAAGTAAACAAAGAAATGGAAAAATAAAACCAAAAGACCCAGTTTGCAGCCTTGAAAACACATCTGTCACCTACTAAGAGATCATAAATTTCTTCTGCTCTAGTACCAGTAGCAAATGTTTCAGTATGATCTTTAAGATTAATTAAAGAAAAGGAACCATAGATTTACTTGGCAACAGCAACAATATATGCATTCCAAGCATCTCGCTGTTGAAAACTTTTCACCTCTTCATACTTTGCATCTCGTGCAACTTCAAATCCCACTGTACTTCTCATGTCTTTGGCGTCGGGCATCTCTCGAATCCAAAAATGAACAGATCGAAATCCAGCTTCTTCTAAGCAGTATTTAATCTCAGGCAATGACCACCTGAGAAGATGAACAACCATATTCCAATAATCATAAGAATTTACCAGAGATATTATACATTAGAAGGGGGAAAATTATGGGCTCAACATGCCACTTTAAATGTTGAATTAACTAAAAGAAAACATCACAACTTACAGCCTCCAGCTGTACGAAAATGCATGGCGAAGTTTTTTCTGCTTCTTTTGAACATTAAAGTGGAGGCTAATTCTTGTTTTACGCTCAATGATGTCAAACTCAGCTTGCTCCCATACATACTGTAGAAATTCATAAGCAGATTTCAGTTTTAACGGAGAACTTTTGCATGCAAAGCAAATAGTACTATATTGCCAGATTTACAAGTTCCAAAACCAAAAGACATGCATTAAACCTATGAGATATCCTTATATTTTCTTAAAGACAGTAAGGGAATCAAACTATAATGCAAACTTTCTCACTTCTCTTAAGTATTGCTTATTGAGCTTATGTCCATCATGATTGACCTTTAATGAATAAACTTCACCCGTGTCTAGAAATATATATTTCTAATAATTTGGA
>JAWDEX010000007.1:4176908-4190566 GCA_035221805.1 Trichilia hirta | reverse complement strand
CAAATGATGGCTTTAAAAATTGATGGAACAGCCATAATGAAGATAAGTGAAAATCCTTTCATTGAACCTCTTGAACATTTTATAGGTATCTAAAATGTCTGGCACGAGCTGCTATCAGCGCCAAGGTTTGTGGTGAAACCCATTACAGTGCTCTAAATATTTGGGTCCTCCAAACTTGAATATACCTAGAGAGGGAAGAGACCCACTATTTTAGGGTTTGTATTTGTAGTCCTAGTGTTAATGCTATAAACTTCAATAAATGTTTGGAGTGAATGGATAATACTGTAAAATTGGCAAATCTCCTTTGAAGTCTTAACTTCTGCTCAGATGATGTGCCACCATATAGATCCATCACAAATATACCACCTTTCTTAGACAAAGCATCAAGAACGTGCTTGAAATACAAAACCAGCTCAGTCCGTTTATGGAGACAACAACAACTATAGTTGAAAGCACACACAATGTCTCTTGCACGCAAAGAAGAGTTCCTCCGCATGCAATTGTCACCACTTGATGCAGCTGAATTATCTTGCATCACAGTTTCCACAGCAGAAACTTCTGAACTATTATCACTCTCCTCTAACTTAATGTTTCTTATGAGCTCTTGAGGCTCATATCTCACTAGCTTGGCATCAAGAGGCTGCAAAACATTTCCATGAAAGAGGGATATTCTGTAATACCCGTCAGCCCCAACTTTGTTTACATTATTCTCCATGCACCATTCTAATGCCTCAAGGTCCAAATCCAAGCCCACTGCAGTCCTTCTTGGGTCACTCCGGAGCCATTCTGCACTGCCAACGGATATAATAAAATTAGTGTGAAGCATTTCAGCCAATGTAGTCAATGTAATTAAGAAGCACCTTGACTTTGAAATAAGAATAAGCCGTTTCAGAACTCTAATTAGAAACAAATATCATGTATATTGATCATATCTCAAAAGTTATCCCAGGCCCAATGAGTCACCTTGCAATGCTGCTTCATTTTAACTGTTAAGATTAAGAGACTTACAGTTAATAAGTTTTAAACACACAAGAATTTTGTTAGACTCATTGTCTGATTAGTCATTTTGTGCAGAGAGTACTTTTAAGATTGTAAAGTAACGGGCATGACCTTGAAGAGGCTTTTCTTTAATTTTCTTTTAAATGCATTATTAATTCTTTCTTTACTAAAATTGAAAAAAAATTAATTATTTCTTTAATGTGACAATATGATAACCTCCTATAAAGATTGCATTATTTTTTTAATCTAATATTTGCTGATTACAGTGGTTCTCTCACTGAATAGGCATATGTAGGAGCAAAATACTCAAATTACCACCAAATCTTACAAAAAGCTTCACTAAGAGTTTCTAAATTTGAATAAGATTGGTTGTTCTTAAACTCTAATTGTACTCTCATATTTAATCATAGTAGTATCTTTTTTATTACTAAGAAATTTCAAATAGTCCTAAACTACTTGATAAAAGTCGTGAATGGTTTGTAGATAATAGTTTTGCTTTTTATAGTTTAAGCCGTTTTGTCTATATAAGCAATTTTCAATTTATTTTGGTAATAATAAATTTAACAAAAAGATAGGTGTCAAGAGGAATATTTAAAATGCAGATAGCCCATAATAGGTCACAATAGCAACAATGCTGCAGATATAAATTTCCTTTATTAATAAACTACATGGCTCATTAAAGGTAAATGGCTTGCACAGGAGGTTAACTTCTTCACATATCATAAAACGCCCAATAATTAGTAACAATCTCAAGGGTATTGGCTATACCTGTGTCTGCGTTTTATAGTTCATTGAGATAAGATTGTTTACCAATGACATTACTAAATCAGGTCATTATTGAAAGAGAATCATGAGCACTCTCAGTGCATTGCTATCCCCACCACTAAATTATAGTCACGCATGTAAAGACTTTCCAATGATTGATAGATTCACATGGCAAGAACTTAATGGAAAAAATGCAATACACCGGGATCAGCCACGATTTTATCTTATTGAATGCCTGGTTTTCAATGAACCATCAAGCATTAAATCAAACTAAGACAAACCATAACAACACTTATGAACTGAAAAACTCCCATCAAAATGACAGCAGCCGATACGTAGAAAGAGCTATCAGGAATCTGGTAATCCTTCTAAGCCATCCAACACGTCCATTCATTTATCAGTCTTGCAATATCAAATTACAAACTTTGATACATCAAAGTCCTCTAATGATAGTACATACCTAAGTAGAGCAGTGCCACAAAAATCTTCTTGTAGATGAAGTGGCTGCCTCCCACCCACATACATCAAAAAGAACTTCTGCATATAGCTAATGTCTCCTTTCGGTGACTGCAGTTAAAACGTAAATCACACGACCCCATTAAAGTCCTATTGCAGGAAACCATTAGAACTACATTGTCAAAACGAAAAAGATTGAATCCTACATTTCAGAATTTATTATTCAACAGGGTTTTTAAATTTGATAATTTGGCATAATCTGAGTATTGAAGAACAAGTATACTCCAAATATACACAGCAACCAAGCATCATAGCATTAGAAAGCGCTTTGAACCATTTTAGTGAAATGGGTAAGTAATATTAATATTCATATTAATACCTGTACTGATTGCTGATAGAGAAGAAACTTAGAAGGCATATCGGTAGATGGGTTAGCATCATTGTTATCTTCTCCTTCTTCTTCTTCTAATTCACGAGGATCTTCCTCTTGGTCATCAGAAGAAGGTAAGCTTGATTGATGACTATGGTCAGCTTCATATCCGCCTTCTTCTTCTTGTTGTTGCTTATAATATGAGAAGCCACCTCTACCACTGCTTCTCTGTTGCTGTCTCTGTTTCTTATCTCGCTTTCCCATTTTTCCAACAACTGCGCCGCCTCCAGGCCTTTACACGGCCATCGCCATAGCTACACCTATGACTCGTGTCAAAGCTATGCTACTCTTCGATGTACCGTTCAATCGTTTATTTTTTCAGTTATTTTTTATAATTTGTCATTTGTTTAATTTTTTTATTTTATTTTATAAATTAGAATTGTAATAAAATATTTAAAAATTCAAATAAAAGAACTTAAATTATAAATAAATAATAACAAAATAGAGCGTAAATTATACCAGAACATGGATTTTAGTTGTTATCTTTTCTTGTTTTCACAAATTTATGTTGTTCCTTGTTTTATATAATTTATTTTTCTTTATTCAATTAATTTTTGCATATTTTTTTAAGAATATAAAATATTTGACAATTATATTTATAATATTGTCATATTATTTTGTAAAATAATATAATTTTAACATCACTTTTAATTATCTTATTAATATTTATTATTTTTATTAATTAATTAACAATATTAAAATATAAATTATTATACAAGTATAAATTAATTTAGCAAATTATTATTATTAGTATTATTATTATTATTATTATTATAAAGGTAATTATTGAGATCACGACATAAATTCGATATAATTAAATAAATTTAAATTTTAAAAAATTAAAACGAATAATAATCATATCATATTTGCATCACACAATTAATAATTGTATCAGATATAAATTTAATTTTTTGAATTTATTTATTTATTTAAAATGCGATCAATTAAATAAATAATTATATTTAAATAAATAATTAAATTTAAACGAATAATTTTTTAGTATAATAATTTTAATTGTTTATATTTTAATATTTAATTTATATTTAATTTATATTTAAGTGAATAATTAATTAAATAAATAAAATTTTATATTAGTTAATTAAATGAGTTAAATTAATTAGATCAAATTAATAATTAATTATCTATTTGATAAATGAATAATCGTGTCATATTATGTTATTTATTTAATCAACGAATAATATAATTAATAAGCTCATATTTAAATTGAGCGTTCCTAACACAATTAATAAATAGATTAACTAATATTTTAAAAATATTATATATTTATTAGCATAATGCAAATATCAAACATTTACCTAATCTATCATCCCTAATTTTATATAATTTATTTATTTTAATCTTTAAGGTTTTTAATTTATTCCTCTTTTTTCCCATCAATTTTTGCTAAAAATTATTAAAAAATTTGACTGTTATATTAATAATACCGATATATGATTTATACAAAAAATTAAATTTTTAACATTATTTTTTATTATTTTTATTAAGGCTATTATCTTTATTTATTAATTAATAATATTAAAAAGAAAATTTATCATACAAACTCTTTCATATAAATTAATGTAAGAAAATTTTAATGTTGTTAGATATTTTATATAATCTATTTATTTTATTTTAAATTTCAAAAACTAAATTGACTAACACTTATTTTATCTGATTTTCAAAATTTTAGTTAAAATAATAACAAAAATTGAATTTGAATTCCGCATAATTATTAAAATTAACCAATTAGCTTTTAAGCAATGAATTTGTAAATTTATCTACATTAAATTGTAACGAAGGTTGTTTAAAGTTTTTTGCATAATAAAGTTTTAATTGAATATATAATACCCAAATTATAATTTTTTTTTATTATTATTTTCACACATCTCAATCTTCAACCTATAATAGTAATTAGAGAAAAAAATTTTAATTAGTTTGAGTAGGAGGTTGTTTATTTTTGTCTTAATATTTAATTATTTGAATTTGCCTATTTAAGATAATTAAAATTAGTTTTTTAACTTAATAAATATTTTAAAACACATTTTACTTAATAAAAAAATAAATTTTTTAATTTTTTGTTCAATTCTTAAAAGTTGAAAAATTTTTATGAATACATTCAAGAAAATGTCTTTACCTAATTAATATACTTACATCCTTACCCATATAAAAATCTAACATTTATCCTTTTATTTTGAAAATATAAATATTTTTTTATTAAAAAACAGCACAATTTGAAAAATTGAGATAAGAAAATAACATAATTATTATTTATTTAATTTAATTTAATTCAAATTTATTAAACTATCTTATAAATTAAAAATACATATTTATTTTTATATAATATAAGTAACTCTAAAAAAATTTAAAATTTTATTATATATTTAACTTGTTAAATTAAAAGAATATAACAGTAAAAGTATTAATTTTTAAAATTATTTAGTTAATCTGTTAACATTACATTATGAGTCTGTTTGTATATATATATATTTTTTTGTCTTAATGTTTAATTGTCTAAATTTGTCTATTTTCAGTAATTAAGATTTTTTATTTATTTTTTATTTAAAGGCTGTTTTTTTTTTTTTTTAAGTATAACTATCAGTATTTGAAAATTATTTATTTTGTTAACTTAAATTAAATTTTAATAAAATTGTTTGAACTTAATTAAATTAAATTTTTGAACTTGAGTCTACAAGAATAAATTTATAATTTTATTTTTTAAAATATCCATAATATATTGAATTATCTATTAACATTTAAATTAAAAATTTTTGTTTTCTCTCTCTTTTCTCATATTGCAACTTCTGATATTACATATTGCCGTATGTATTTTATTTAAAGCAGTTTAAAATTATGATTAAATTTATCTAAGAGTCTGTCTATCAAAATAAATAAATAAATAAATTATTTTGATATGTATGTATCATCTATATAATAAAATTTTTATTACTTTAGATAAAGTCTAAATAGTGAAAAAATTATATTTAAATTAATATTATTATTTATTAAAATTAATTAATTTGACATAATTTACCTTAATATTATTATTGCTTATTATAATTAACTAATTTGACATATTATTTAAATTATAAAAAATATATTATTATTTCTTATCATAGTAATTGCTTTTATGATCATGTTCTAAATAATACTTGAATGTATATAGGGGTTATTATCACTTACCTCCCCTTAGATTCGACAATATTTTACTTAGATGGCAAAAATATAAAAAGAGTCATTTATATGTCTTCTTCTTCGAAATTATCTTTTGCAATTACCTTTCTACTTTCATATATAATAATAAAATCATACAAATAATTATTTATTCCTTATCATTGAAATATATATTTTGCAAACATAAAAAATAAAAATTAATTAGATATTCAATAACTAAAATTAAATAATTAATAAAAAATACACGACATCACCTCTTCGTTACTTATACTCTAAAAAATAATTTTTTATTTTACTTTATTATTGTAACTATTTCATAATTCACCATAAATATTTTTCTTAGAAATAATAGTTAAATATAATGTAATAAGAAAATAAGATTAAAATAATTAAATCAATATAGTTAAATAGTCAATTATTTTTTATTTATAATAATAGCTAAATATTTATTTTAATAGTAAATAAATAATTTTGCAAAATTTTATTATTATGTATAAGAGTATAAAGGTAATTATGAAAGATAAATTTAAGAAAGAGGGGAGGTAAATTACTATTTTTACATTAGTGCTATTTAAGTGAAATGCTACGAAACCTTAAGAGAGGGTAAGTAATAATAACCCATGTATATAATAATTTATTTATATGGTGTTTAATATATAAAAAATATTTATAAGGGTAGATATGTCAATACATCACATTTTATCTTTTTTTTTTTAAAGAACTTCACACTTATATTTGGAAATTTAATAAAAAATATTATTTAAATTCATATTTCAATCACAATCAGACTTCAAGCAGAAAAAACTAACACCACCTTAATGAACTAACTTTTAAAGATATTTTAAAAAATTATTTATTTTAAAATTTTTTAAAAATTTAAAAATCTAATAAAATATATTCACTAAAATATCTTTATCTGTTAATTTATTTATAAATTCACGTATTTAAAAACCTAACACTTTTTTTAACCTCTCGTCAAGGATTTATACAGTGAAAAATTTTATATAGTAAAATAACAAAAATATTATTATTTTAATTTAAATTATTTAAAGTATTTTTAAATTAAAATATATATAATTATTTTTATCTAATATAAATAACTATAAAAAATTTTGAATTTTATTATTTATTTAATGCTTAAAAATTATAATAACATAAAGATAAAAATATTGATTTTTAAAATTTTTATTTAAAAATAAATAACTTAATACTCATATTCAAATTAAAAAAATATATATATATTTAAATATAGAGATTATCTGTTGAAAATTTAAAATTTTTAGATATTCATTAGAAAACAAACGCTACCTTTATGTGTAAATAATTTTATAAGAACATTAAATTAAAATGTATTTGTCCTTCTTTTTTAGAGAGAGTAATATTACTTTAAATTGTTAATTAAATGTAAAATTGTAGTAAAATAAATCTTATCATTTTTTGAATTGAGCCCATGAAATGAGTACGGGGGACGAAATTGATAAAATTTGAAATCTTCGGCCATTGGGCTCGGTTTCGGCTTTTCCCTTTTCTTCCGAGAAACTCCCCTCTCCCAAAGCATAACTATCACCAATCCACACGCTTTTCTACTTCTTTGACATTTAATCAAACAGTATACAACTAAACATCCAGAAACAAAAATAATCGGGATTTCATTCTCCATCATCGAATCAAAATCAGAATCCAAATACCCCCCATGCGATCTAATCAAAAACCCTAATAAATTTAGCTAAAGATGTACAGCAACTTCAAGGAACAAGCAATCGAGTACGTGAAACAGGCAGTACAAGAAGATAATGCTGGAAATTACGCTAAAGCCTTCCCTCTTTACATGAACGCTTTGGAGTATTTCAAGACCCACTTGAAGTATGAGAAGAATCCGAAGATTAAGGAGGCTATCACGCAGAAATTTACGGAATATCTACGTAGGGCTGAGGAGATCCGGGCTGTTTTGGACGATGGTGGTCCGGGACCGGGAAGTAACGGTGACGCTGCGGTGGCGACTCGTCCCAAGACCAAGCCCAAGGACGGCGGGGAAGGAGGTGATGGAGAGGATCCGGAGCAAGCGAAACTAAGGGCTGGATTGAATTCAGCGATTATTAGGGAGAAACCGAATGTTAAGTGGAATGACGTGGCGGGTCTCGAGAGTGCCAAGCAGGCGTTGCAGGAGGCTGTGATATTGCCTGTTAAGTTCCCCCAGTTTTTCACAGGTAGTTCAGCTTGATTTTGATTGTTTAATTAGTTAAAATTGTCGTTGGTTGATGGTGTAGCAATCACTTGCTTTTCCTTGTATTAATGGGATAGAATTGATTGTTTGTGTTATTAAAAGTCAGATATTGTTGATGGGTAGTGTTGCAAGTTGGTTGGGAGGTGAATTTGTGTTAGATTTGATTTTGTCTTTGTTTCTGCTTGTGGACTTGGTTGTTAGCTTCTTGTTGGTAGGATTGTTGTATTTCTGGTTCCATGTTTACGAATTAGATGTTTTTGAACCGAAAAATAAATGGTGCAAGATGAATGCAAAGTGATCGTATAGAAAGGAAATTGACGAAATGCTTTTGTGAGGGCATTAGTCTGTTTGTTTCTTTATGATTCCTCAGTTGGTCTTAGTATGAAGTAATGTACTATGTGCATTTCTCTGTTTGTTAATGGATAAGAAGTGAAGTTTTGTTTTGGGTGCTTTCACTGTTTCTGCAGTTCACTGCATGTAGATGTTGCTGTGCTGGATATCTGTAATAGATATGGCATGTTATATTTTCAGGATCTTAATTTGATTCAATATGCTAAAAATTCAAGATTTTTCATACTTGATCTAATTCAGGCAAGAGACGACCATGGAGAGCTTTTCTATTGTATGGGCCACCTGGAACTGGGAAGTCATATCTGGCCAAGGCTGTTGCAACTGAAGCTGATTCTACATTTTTCAGGTTAACTTATTTATCAGTTCATGAAGCTCAAAATATGTTGGACTTTTATGTCTGTTTGTATATAAATTAGGGCTAAACAATATGACAAGTTAGGTCTCAGGTTATGATTTATATGCCCTGTTTCCATGTGAGCATTTGAGTTAGCTTTTACCTCTCTTTCTGTATTATTTATTGTTTAGCTGATTACTTGGCATAAATACGAGATCTGGAAAGAAATATTTTTAATTTAAATAATTGCCTTGCATTCCGTGATGGCAAACCCTCAATGTCTCATGAAGCTCTGTACGTTAGATATGTATACATATAAACTTGTTGTATGTGCGTCTGCATGGAAAGTTTTCTATTGTTTATGGATGTAGGCCTGTAATTGGCATTTGCTTGCTGCGGATTAATTACGTCTCCCTTTTTTATTCTGCACAGTGTTTCTTCTTCGGACCTGGTTTCAAAGTGGATGGGAGAAAGTGAAAAACTTGTCTCAAGTCTTTTTCAGATGGCTCGTGAGAGTGCTCCTTCAATTATTTTTATTGATGAAATAGATTCCCTATGTGGTCAGCGTGGAGAAGGCAATGAGAGTGAAGCATCTAGGCGCATCAAGACTGAGCTTCTTGTGCAGATGCAGGTATGTGTTTGTATAATGGAAGTGGTCTAAAAGAACTTAAGATTCATTTGCCTCTAGTAAATAATACTGAAGATCTTAGATGTCTAAAGAAGAAGAATGTGAAGATTAGTTCTACAGTTTTATTTCTTTTCCCTTTGGTTCCCAAGGAAAATAAGTTTAATGTCATTAAAAATTGATGTTTATTTTTCTTCTCTATTTTACCTTGTTGTACTTAAGTGATTTCTTGTTATATCTCCAATTATGTAGTAGTCATATTAGAACAAGACAGTCCAATTACTGTTATGAGAGTCAAAGTGCTGGATGTAGGTACATGAGAATTGCAGCTAACACACGTCTTTTTGTGTCATCCATCATGGCATGTGGAAGGGGCTGAGCTGAGCTTTATTTAAAAAATATGACAAATGATTAAATCATTTGAGAATGAGCCATAGTGATTGTTGATATAACTAATGTTGTCTCTCTCTCTCTCTCTCTCTCTCTCTGCCTCTCTGAGGAAATTGTTTTGTATTGTAGCCAATACATGGACAAAGCTTTGCATTTCACTTTTCTTTTTTCTGTATTGCCTGGAGTAATCACATATGCAAGAAAAATGAGCGGAAATCACATTATCATGGCAAAGCAATTTCATTTTACTAAAAGAACTTTTTGATGTATCATTACTGACTTTGAATCATAAGTTTCAATATTTTCTTCCATTTTTAATCTGGATTTCATCCTTTGTATTTATTCCAGGGTGTAGGGCACAACGATCAGAAAGTTCTTGTTCTAGCTGCAACAAATACTCCCTATGCTTTAGATCAGGTAAAGGGGAATTTAGGTAATTAATTTTTTAGATTTGACTTTCCATAATTGGACCATTGTGTACGGTGGCTGCATGGTGTGACTACAGGCCATCCGGCGGCGTTTTGACAAGCGGATATACATTCCTCTACCAGATTTGAAGGCACGGCAGCACATGTTCAAAGTATGTGAACTGTCCTTAGTATTCCTTTTCCCTTTTAGAATTTAGTTGGGGAAAAGTTGTTTTTGCTATACACTCATCATATTAATTTTGTAAACTATTCATTATGCTAATTGGGCTTCTTGTTTAAACAGGTGCATTTAGGAGATACTCCTCATAACTTGACTGAAAGTGACTTTGAAAGCTTAGCTCGCAAGACAGAGGGATTTTCTGGTTCTGATATTTCTGTTTGTGTAAGTGCATATGAGGGTCAATTTTTTGGAGTAGTTTAGTACTATGCCGTGCTGGCAAATTGGTTAGTTACAAATGGCCCCAACATTTCCATTTCTTAGTGTGTTCTCAACTGCTTTTCTGGTATGATTATCACAGGTAAAGGATGTTCTCTTTGAACCTGTTCGGAAAACTCAAGATGCCATGTTTTTCTTTAAGACCTCTAACGGTATGTGGATGCCATGTGGACCAAAGCAACAAGGCGCTGTCCAAATTACTATGCAGGAGTTGGCAGCACAAGGACTTGCAGGGCAGGTATGGGGCTTGGAATGATCTTGCATCTCTGCTCTAATTTAAAACTTTTATTGGTTTGCAACTATTATGGACATTTGGACCTCTCTTGATTATATAAATGTTTGAGCACCTAACTTGAGGCCATTTTTCCTTGCCTCAATTTCGGGCAATGATAAATTGAGTGGAGAGAAGAAAATGTTCCACTTCTTCTTCTGGTAATATATTCAATTTCTCGAGGTTGAGGTTGTTTATTTAGATTCGTTAACTTCTGGTTGCCTATTGATCCCCTTGCAGATCCTTCCACCCCCAATATCAAAAACAGATTTTGATAAGGTGCTTGCAAGACAGAGGCCGACAGTGAGCAAAGCTGACCTTGAAGTTCAGGAGAGATTCACAAAGGAGTTTGGAGAGGAAGGTTAATGGTTCAGCATCATTTTCCATTGAATCTATCTAGTGAGTGCAAGCACGATGGTTTGTATGTTAATTATCACTTCTAGATCCATTTCCAATAATTAATTATTCGAATTGGGAAAGGGTGACTTGACTCCCCTTTTCTGTATTCAGTTGGAAATCTGGGTTTGATACTTGTTAATTGTTTGTTCCAAATTGTGTAAAGAACAGTTTCGAAATTTCTGCCTTACCCATGTTGAACATGATATGCATATATATATATATATATGTATTTCTGGTTACCAACTTCTGTCCATCTGGTGATTTTACTAACCCATTATATCTTGCTGGAAAGTGTTTGTATTTCCAGGTTTCTTTCAGAATTGCAGATTGGATGGTTGGACGGGTGATGTGTGATAGACCAGGCAGTCTTAATTTTTAGACTAGAATTGCTTTCTTTTCCGTCTGTTAACCCTTTTCCTTCATCTTCCATATAGATTTTTACGTGTATGCTTGCCTGGTTAATACTCTGCACTTTCACCCGGTGTAATAGGAGACACCGAACAGCTGCCTTATTTATTTATTGTTGTCACTGGTTCCTATTAGGCTATTCTTCCGCATGTTCTCGTCTCGTGGAGGTTGTCTCTGTCTGTCCTAGTGTGTAATTCGACGTGACGCTAGTTTTCTAAATTTCCGGTGTAATGGCAAAGAGTGTAGTTTTCAACCCGTGACAGAGGTTGGTTCTATCTTCTAATAATTCCTACCGCAATCGAACTTTGATTACGTCCATAGAGAGCATTGTGTGGTCATATAAATTCGAAACAGGAAAACTGTTATGTTCATTTGTCATTTGTAGCGCTTTATATAACATGAATGGTATTGCTGCAATCGCAGGCAAGTTTGATATGTATATATATTAATGTGAATCACAATATTTTAGTTCGTGAAGGCTCCGAAGATAATTTTATTTTTACCAATATTTAAATTCGGATATTTGTAAAAAAAATTTGAATTTACAAAATATATTTAAATTTCAAAGAGCCATAATAATTCAAAGTAAAACAATAAATGTTCAAATATATCATTTTAATATAAAATTATAAAAATAAATATAAAAATAATTATAATTAAACATTTTAAGTAATATATTAAAATTGAAAGAAAATTATAAAACTAAATAGTGTACATCACCGAAAAACAATGAAACGTATTAAGTTTTTATATTATATTACAGTTAAATTTTATTTAAATATTTATAAATAAAAATATATGATTATAAAAGAAAAAAATAAATCAAAATAATAACAATCTAATAAATAAGGTTTAATATATTTATAATAAACACAAGTTATTAAGTATCACGAGAAAGAAATTATTTTTGATATTCAAAATCAGACTTTGATATTTTTTGTTATTATTTTTTTAAAAAAATTTACAGTATTAAATAGAATTGATCAATTATTTATGAATAATACTAAAAATTATAAATAATTATTCTAACTTATAATTTGAATAAAAATATTTTATTAATATTTTAAAGATCATTTCTAAATTATATTTGCTCTGCATTGCATATATAGATCTCGTCAAATTTTACCATATTGGCATTTTAATAGATAAGGTATAAATATTTTTGCTCAACAAATGGGAATGAAAATATGAAACGAAAATTCAAACTAAAATGTTGTTTGAGGAATGCTTAATATGGTTGAATTTAAATTGTAAGTTGTTGTCTTTCAAACATTTTCAAGTAATTTTAGATGGATTTCATATTTATTTGAAATTCAGATTAAAAAAAAAAAAAAAATGCTATTGTAGAGCCTTAATGGTGCCAATAAATAAGATGAAATCAGGAAAGCCACAAAGGATGATTTTTTTTTTTTTTTTTTTTAATTTTTTATATTATGAAAATAATCAATTATATTTCATTTGAAAAATTATATTAAAAAATAATATTTTTAAATATACTTTAATTTAACTATAAAAGTTTTGATCTTTAAGCAATTTAATATATTTAAAATTTATTTTATAAACATCTATATTTTAACATAAAATTAAATTGTATATTATAAATTTTTGAAAGTATAAATAATATATAAAATATATATTCATTTTTTAGAGTAATAGTTAAACCTAATTAGCAGTATTATATTAATATTATAAATGATGTGACAATGGATTTAATAGTATTATATCGCTTCAATCGTTAATTTTCATTAATTTTTAGAAATGGTAACTTGATGGTTTATTTGGTTTTCAAATTGAATTCAAACTTGCGGGTGGGTGAGAATACAGTTATAAAAGGAAAAAAAAATGAAGAAAAAGAAAAGAAATTTTAAATTTTATATATATATATATATATATTAAGAAAAAGAAAAGAAATTTAAAATTATATATATATATATATATATATAGAAGACATATAGAAGACATCAAGAAAGG
>JAWDEX010000007.1:4162688-4175589 GCA_035221805.1 Trichilia hirta | reverse complement strand
TAAGAATTATTGATATTAAATGATGTTAAAATTATAAGTGTTATTATGTGTGTTAAAGTGTGTTTATTGTGTTGTAAAAAAGAAGCAAGCGTCCGACTTTGGTATGGATAGCTGAGTAAGAGGTTATTTCTTCTCCTTTCGATCCTTGAGATGCATTCTAATAATGTTATTATTATTTATATATGTTTAAAATTTATAATAAGGTTTTCTTATTTACTTCTATTTGAGTTATTTAAATTTTATAAATTCTTATATTATTATTTATTTCCTTATAAACTTATTATACGAGAGTTTTATGAGCCATTCTTATTACACACACACTTTGACATATGATTGTGAGTTGTAAATAAAGAATTTCATATAATTTATTTTGATAATTTCATAAGAAATAATATCTAAGGGCATTGATTAAAAAAAAAAGAAAAAAAAAAGAAAAAAAAAAAAGAAAAAAATTAAATATAAGCCTTGTTGATAAGGGGTAGGGATGAGATGTACCCTAGTGGCATACTTAGTTATATAGAACAAGTCTTATATTTAAAAGAAAAAAAAAATAAATACAAGTATTATTGATAAGGGTTAGAGATGAGCTGTATCTCAGTAGCATACTTAGCTATATAGAGCAAAACTTGTACTTAAAAAAAAAAATTATTAAATACAAGTATTATTGGTAAGGGTTAAGGATGAACTGTGCCCCAGTGACATTTTTAATTATATAGAATAATTCTTGTATTTAAAAAAAATAATAATAATAATAAAATAAAATAGTAATAGTAAGCATTTATAGTCTAAAAAAACTCTTAGAAGTGTCTTAACACCTAATACCCTAAGACTGACTGGTCTGGGAGTCATTTGTTAATGAATTAGGTTGAAGATACAATAATTAAAGCTCAAAGAATATTAATTTCAATGAAATAATAAGAATAATTTTGACGTTAAGCCCTATAACTAATGTGTCACTTTATGTACAAAAAGAAGGTTTATAAATTTCTTATTTAAAGAGTTTATGATTTGTAAATTTTAATGAAGAATTTACTTATTTGAAAATATTAAAGAGAAGTGAAATAATAAATACTTTATTTATAAATTTTTATTTTGAATCATTAGTAAAGGTTGTTATTAGTATTTAAATATGTATATTTAGGATAAATATTATAGCATAAGTAGGTTTGTTATTTTAAATTTAAATTTAACTTTGTTAGTAATTATCGTTTAATTTCGCTCTCAATGCAGGATTCTTAAATAAAGTATAACTTTTCAATCAAGAGAGCTATTGGGATAATTCTATATCCAATGAAAAGCTTAAATAATGGTTTAAAACTTTTATGTCCATACCAACCATCATTTTGGATTCTATGTAACATTTCTAAAGCCATTTTTCAAGTATATTGCTGTTCTGGTCAAGTTTGGCCTAATTTTTATATTTTATCCATAACTTTTGATAATAATTTCAGAATTATTTGAAATCAGTGGCATTAAAAAGCTATTTTAATAGGATAAAATATTTATGTTTGGTCCAAGCTCTAATTATGAATTTATGTTATATTTTTAATCCTATTTTTGAAGCCTATTATAAGCTCATGACTATTCTGGCCTAGTCTGACCTTACTTTACTGTTATACTCATAACTTTTGGTAAAAAGCTCAAAATCATTTAATATAAGTGACTTTGAAAAGATATTTTAATAGCATAAAATATTTATGTTTGGGATAAACTTTAGTTCCAACTCTATGTTACACTTTTAATCGCATTTCCAAAGCCTATCATAAACCTATTTGATATTTTTAATTAAGCAAAAAATTAATTAAGACAGTAGAATATTTTTAATATTCTCTCTTCTCTTAGGTAAAATTTTTAATTAATAAAAAAATTAAGAAATATTTTTAATATTCTTTCTTTTCTTATAAACATTTTCAATAAACTAAGACAATGGAATATTTTTAACATTCTCTGTTCTCCAGTCTCTATTTTAAAATATTCTTTTAGTAAAATGATAAAAGAAAAAGAGAAAAAATAAAAAACTTAACCAAAACGAAAGAATATTTTTAATATTTTTTCTTTTATTGTTTAAAATTTTTTATTAATAAAAATAAAACTAAGAAGACAGAATATTTTAATATTTTCTCTTCTTTTAATAAATATTTTTAAAAAATTAAGACCGTAAAGTATTTTTTAATATTCTCCAATCTCTTTATAAAAATATTAAAAAAGATAAATTTAAAAAATTAAAATATAAAATCATTACATTTGTGATAATAGTTTTTTATGAAAGTTATGAGGTGGCTAACACTTTTCTTATACTTAATCAACCCCCAAACTTAGAATCTTATTTTTTTTTTTAAGTGATCTATCCCACTATTAATTGGATAGATATGACTCTATTTTTTACGTTTAATTTTTAAAAAATGTCAACAATATATATGCATAATAAACCCTAATTTAACAATTCAGTTAAATTATAATTTCATACTTAAAATGCATTAGAAAGCTTATCAGAAAGTCATTTAGAATCTAAGAACACTGCGAATCAAGTCAACTTTTGAAAATCCTAAGTTAGGTTCAAAACCCTAATCCTTGTTTCAACTTAATTTATTTATCAAATCTAAAAATACAAGTCGGACAAGATAGAGAGGGTTGTGTTCTAGTAATATGTTAAAAAAAGAAAAAAGGAGAATTCAATTGGTTAAAAGATGAAGAAATTGAAAAGGAAAGGATGAGTGTAAATGGGACAAATGGGAGAGATCAAGGCTGAGGGGGACACAAGAGGGAAAATGAACGATTCCCCCTCTTGTTGACATATATATAATGCATAGAAAAATAATAAAATTGCCCTTGAGGGTAAGGAAGAAAGAAGAATTTAGAAAGGGGTGAAAATGGCATTTCACGAGAATAAGTAAACATCTAGCGCTGTTTACCACCAACGGAGGGAATCCAGTGCCCAAACTGGTGCAACAACTGGCACTGATTATCTCTCACAAGCCATGTCCAATGCACAATCCAACATCGAATTGATGGTGGTGGTTTTGTGTCAATTGCTTGTTGTTTTGGATCATTTCTTTTATGTTATCCTAATTTTTGACTTTTAACTTCTTGGTTTTGATTCTCTCTCATATGATCTCCAATTTACCTCAAATTTGATTCTATAAAATCTTTATTCTGTCCTATTTCAATACAAACAAATAACTCATTAATCAAACTTCTCGATCAACGAAAATTTAGGTGTGAATGGATACCTTATAAAATTTTTTTTTAAACTTGTCAAATCTTTATTAAATTCTTCCTAATCGCTTGATAAACTTAATATAGAATTAGTAAATTAAATAAAGAAAAAAATTAATGCCCAAACATGTATTTTAAAAAATAATAAAATTATTTTTGGGGGACAAAATAATTAAAATACCCCTAATTCAAGAAATGTGTATTATATTAAAAGTATGAGTTATTCAGTTTTTATGCTGCATTATAAAATTTAAATGCCAGAACCTTTTATGTATCAGCTCCTTTAATTTGAACATTTCAGCCTTATGCAAACAAAGGTTTACAAACCAACACGTAGCATATATAGTTTGTGTAGACGCAAAATAGGTAGCCCTAGGTCAGCCATTTATTACACATTATCCAAAGTCATATCAGTAGAAAGTCTAATCTGTATTACTGAATAAATAATTGCAAAAGAAACCAAAACAAACATACGCCCGGAATGATTATAAGGCTACAAAAGAATTAAGGAAAAAAAAAGAAAAGAAAAATAACAAACAAACACAACCTTGGCTTTTATAACCAGAATCATTCACCATACGCCTCTCCAAACTGTATTTGTTCGAAGCAGTGCAAAACAAAAGTATCCAACTTCATCATATCAATGTAGTTAAGATCCCTCCTGCTGTCTCAATACTAAGAACCTTGCCCAATCTTTAATTAATACCTTAATAATCACAAAGAATACTATCCTAAATGTCCATTCAGTTGCTATGTGATTCCTAGCCACTAAAAACGAGCAAATACAAGATTTAAATTATTTACCATGCTTTGCATCTCTTTCCAACTGAAAATTTAAGCAGTGCAAAGAAGTATTGCCATCCCTTAGCCAGATGATGGTCTTGTAGATCAAGTAACCATTCAGAAATCAGATTAAAACCCCATGTTACTACCCAGTGGATTGTCACCAAAAATCCCCACATGAGCATAAACCTTCCTTAAAGTGGTGGAATCGATTTGTATCCTGGACAACAATCAATCTTTCTTCAATCTTTGATATTAACTTAATGACGGTGTGACAATCTCCACACACTCTAAGATTCTTGCCTATCTGTAGAGGAGTCCCAACAGGCGTGGCAATCAATCCAAAAGCAATGGCCAGCCTCTCACTGTGTCGAGAAAGAATGGCTTCTTTGTGTTCATCATCAATGTCCTGAAGCACATAATCTGTATCAGGCTTGTAACCTGCATCCTTCAATCGGGTACTTAACTCTTCAAGTCTAGAATAAATTTGATCTGACTGAGGATGTGAGAGATCACCAGCCAAAAATGAGTAGGTTTTATTCTTCACTTCAATCCAGCTGCAACCAGCTTCCTTTTTCAATTTTCTCTTATCGATTAGCTTCCTCACTTTAGCTCTATCTTGCCAATGCCCTGCTACAGCATACATGTTTGATAACAATACATATGCAGCTGAATCTTGCGGCTGAAGTGAAATGAGCTTCTGCCCTGCAAGTTTTCCCAGATCTACATTACGGTGAACTCGGCAAGCAGCCAAGACAGTTCTCCATATAGTTGTGTCTGCTGCAAATGGCATCCTGTTGATGATGTCCATGGCTTTTTCAATCATTCCAGCTCGGCTATATAGATCAACCAAGCAAGAATAGTGCTCCGTTGTTGGATAAATGTGGTGATCTTTTACCATCATATCAAAGTATTGTTGACCTTCATCCACTAAACCAGTATGAGTGCAGGCTGTAAGGACACCAATGAAAGTTATACCATCCATTTCCAAGCCTTGCTTTTGCATGTGCCCAAATATCTCAAGTGCCTTTCGCGCACGACCATGTTGTGCACAACCAGAGATCATTGAGTTCCATGACACCAAATCTCTCTCCCCTTGCCTATTAAAAACTTCCTTTGCACTCTCAATATTCCCTCTTTTTGCATACATGGTGACAAGAGCACTATTGACACATAAAGAATGATTCAATTTTGATTTAATTGTGTATGCATGAAACTGTTTCCCCTGTTCTGCTGCTGCTGTTGGTGCAGCACAGGCATTTATGACACTAGAAAGCGTAAACTCATTGGGTTTAACCCCTTTACCTGACAACTGTCTGAATATCTTGACAGCTCCTTCGGTGTCTCCTCTTTGAGCATATCCAGCAATCAATGCAGACCATGCCACAATGTCCTTTTCTTCAATTAGTTCAAAAACTTTTGCAGCTTTATGCACTTCTCCTAACTTAAAATAAGCATCTAAAAGTGACGTTCCAACTGAAGATGACTTCTCATAATCAGTTTTGATAATTTGTGAATGTAAGTGGAAAGGAGAAACAGCAGGCTGCGCAGTAAGAATTATAGAATAAGTAAAATCGTTTGGTCTAACACCTTCCCTGATCATTTGGCAAAAACAATTTACTGCTTGATGAATTTCACCATTCTGCAAATAACCAGTAATCATGGCCGTCCATGAGACCACATCTTTAGTTTCATGCATCATAGCGAAAATTTTATTGGCATCTTCCATTTCACTACACTTACTATAGGCAATCATAAGTCCCATTCTAACGTGGTGATGAAATTGGATCCCATTCTTTAATAGCTGACAATGGAGCTGCCGAGCAAAACCCAATTCTTTAATATTAGCACACAACTTTATAACAGAGACGAAAGTTGAATATGTCAGTTCAACACCTGCAAGTCTCATATGTTTAAATATTTGACAAGCTTCACTATGAAGCCCATTGGTAACATAACCTGCAATCATAGTATTCCAAGTAACGGAATCCCTATCCTCCGTGCTATCAAAAACAGTCCTAGCATCTCTAATTATATTCGATTTGAAGTACATACTAATCAGAGAATTGCATACAGATGTAACTGCCTCAAAGCCACTTTTTATAACCATGGTATGAACTTGAATTCCCCTCTCAACTATCTTCTCATTCGCTAAAACCCCTAGAATAGTTGTAATAGTAATTGAATCAGGCTTGATACCCTTGACTTGCATTCTTTGAAACAGCACCAAAACTATGTCATTCATTTTATTATACGCATAACCAATTAACAGTGAAGTCCAAGCTACAACATTTGTCTCGTTCATTTCGTCAAAAACTCTCCTTGCATCTTTCACAATGTTATTTTTCACATATAAATCAGCAAGAGAGGTACCAACACTAACATCGTCCTTAAAACCAGACTTAATACACACACAATGTACTTGCCTACCAAGAACATGACCAAACAAGCAACCGCAAGCCTTCAACACGGAAGACAGGATTGAAGGTATGACAGCTAAACCGATATGGCGGATACCCAAGAAGGTATTAAGAGCTTTCTGGTGGGGGTTGCTGTATTGTTCAGGGTTTTGTTGGGGACCTTTATCGAACAGTTGGCGTTCATGTGCATGTAACGGTTGACTACTGAAAGTTGCGGCATATATCTGAGAGTGAAATAGGTTTCTGAGCATCGGCGGAGGTCGCTTTCTTTGATTCTTAATGAGCCATTTCAGATCCAGAGTCATGGTCTTTCTGTTTTTGTTTGTGATCGTGCTTATAATTAGTAGTGTAACACCAACGCCACATCGGCAGATTAAAAGAACCAAAATTCATCAATATGCTGTCAAAATTACTTTTCTTTTTTCAAAAAATAAGTATATAGACCCAACTTAAAACTAGACCTATTTGAAAATACAATAAAAAGGATATAGAAATTTTTAAATTTTGATCAAAATAATATTTTAATTCTACTAAATAAAATAATATTTATTATCACCTCTTTTTTTATTTTGGCTATTTTTTTTACAATTAGTTTGATTTTTGTTAATACTATTAGATTCTAAATTTCTCTATTTTCGTGATAATAAATTATCTTTTACGATAGTATTAAAAAGTGTTTGAAATAAAGAAAATGTCACTTAATAGATATAAAAATATTTAAATCTGACTGTGTTTTTCTTTTTAAATTTAATTATAAGTTAAATTATTTATTTTTTAAAATAAAAAGTCTGAAAGTTAATGTTTTTAACATTATATTCTTATAATGTGTTATGTTAATAATAAAATTTTAAATTTTATTATGGTTATTTATATTATATAAAAATAAATATATATTATTTTAATTTATAAAATAATTTGATAAATCTAAATTAAAAAATTAAAATGATAAAAAAATAATAATTATATATTTTGTTATATCCAGTTTTTAAGTTGTATAATTTTTTAGTGAAAAAAGTCGTAACGTTTGAAAATAAAAAGGAAAGTGTTAAGTTTTTTTATATGTATAAGAATGTAAATAAATTAATTAGATAAGGATATTTTTGTAAATATGTTCTACAAAATTTTTAATATTCAAACAAAAAGTAAATACTGTTAACTTTTTTTTTTTTTAATTAAATAAAAAATGTTTTACAAAATTTATTTTATTAAAAAATAAATAATTTTGATTATCTTAAATAGATAAATTGACCGGAAGAGACATTGGTCTAGGCCCCAAAACAGGAGGCATTCTGGTAGCCAGGCCTACAACTATATATATAGGTCGCCCTCATTCCAAGAGAGAAGAAATCTACCTTTCTTTGATCCACCTTCTTGAACAATATTATTTAAATATACAAATTTTAATCAAAAAATTTTAACATATTATAATAAACATAAAAGCATATTAGTACTTAACATTTCATAATTTTTAAAAATTTTTACTAATTTTTTTATTTAAATAATATATAAAAATGATATTTTTTAATATTTTAGAGTCAATTTTAAAAAATTATTGAAAATTTTGGATATGTTTAATTTCATGATCTAAATTAGTATATACAGACTTAGCTAGTATCACACGTAAATACCCAATAAATTTTTATTTTCTCCGTTCATATGCAAACGTCAATATCTAGCAACTTTCAATGACATCCTCATATTTAGGATTTATTCTTGAAAAATTTTAGATTATGATCATTATTTAATATTATTTTATTTTTTTAACTTCATCAACTTAGAACTTATCATTTTAATTACTTTAAACTAAAATACTCTTTTTTGTACTGTAATAATGACCACTTAGTTTTATCTTTTTTTTTTTAATTTAAATTTTGTTTTATTACAAAAGAAAATAAGAAAAAAATGTGAAGGAGAAAGAAGAGAGAAGAAAAGACTGAACCCTAACTTGAGCCGTACAATCTATTGCTCGACCCCTTGTAAGCCATTTTTCAATCTTTCTCCAGCCTATTTTACTCGAATCCATCCCATTTCTAGCAATTATGGTATGTGTTTTTAGTTGAACTTAGGGTTATATTAAAAAATTGAATATATTGAATTATGATTAATTTTTTTTATTTAAAATTCGTTTTGATGAAGAATACGTTAATATTCCGTGGTTATAGAGGAATTGTGGGTATAATGTGTGAAAAATTGAAAAAAAATGTACGCGAAGGGAGCGTTACCTGTCGCGCCACGACCAGCTTGCCTAGTCACAGTATGTGTATTGTGACAAAGACTTATTTACTAGAGGACGGGTAATACTAGAGACCTAACTATAAGATTTTTAGACTTTAGAAAATTAAACTCTAAACTCTAAAATTTTAAATTTTATTTTTGATTATATTTACAAAATATTTATTACTAATATACTGTTATTTATAAAAAATTATTTACTTTTGTTGCCTTCACGTATAATATATACTATATTTTCCCATGGATGTGACTACTGTGTGTTCAATTGTATCGTATAATTCTCCACATTTTTGTTGAAATTTTCGGACTTTTCATTGCATGTTACAGCAACTTATAGTAAGCGTTTATTTATTTATTTGTGCAAGCGATTAGCCATGCTCTAAGAGCTGACTAATAAATCCTGGTTGCCAAAGACATTATTTTTGGCCCAGAATCTCTTGCTAAGCGCTTTGAAAATACATGGCTTGAAATGAAAGAAGCAGCTCTTACTTTAACAAAATAGAGAATTAGAAAATAATTATCATATCTCAATTTCATCTCTCTTTTTTAATGATTTTTATATTTTAGAAGTTTAAATTTAAACATAAATTTAAATTAACATTTAGTTGATTAAGGATTAAACCCTTAAAGAATTAAAAAGAATTTAAAAAGACCGTATTATGTCGTAAATTAAAAAATCAATTTTAACTACAAATTATTTATAATGTAATAATTGTCATGAAATTTTATTAATAAAAATCGATTAAATAGTAAAATATGAGTGCAGCAGTGAGTTAGGTTCAACTAAAATTTTTTATTGTAATAAACAAAACCATATTTAATGGGAATCAAGATAGCACAACAAGGTGTTCAAGTGATCCCTTACACACTCATAGAGGACCAATGATAAGAGTTAAAACTAAAGCCATGAGTAAAGCAATGAATGGATTGATTATAGCATCAAGAAATAGAATAGAAGTACAACCTTTAAGTATTGATGTAAAATGGTTGATTAATTTGATTTAAGCCCATGAATCAAATTAAAATAGACATTTTGAGCTTTTTAACGAGGGCTGGATCATTCAATTTTGAGTTTGTTTGGGCCTCCAAACATTAAATCCAAGATAGAGAAAAAAACTCAGATTTGGACCGAAATTTAGATTTGAGTAGTTGTTAGTATTTGAATCATATTTTGACTTATATGACTCAGATTAGGATGATTCAAATTATTACAGAAAGCTAAGAAATAGAGCTACAACTTTTCTTTTCATATGGTAGACAAATTGCTTGAATTTAGGAGCCTAATGTATGAGTAAAAATTTCAAACCCTAATTTGAATGGCTATCGGTGATTGGCTTGTATCTTGACTTCTAGAGCTCATATTTATTTGATTCAAAAGCCTATAGAAAGCTAAGGGATTTCTCTATAATTTTTTATTTTGATAAGAGACAAATTAGCCCAACTTTAGCTCTTTTTTGACAATTTAAATTCGGTACATGTGAGAAGTTAGTCTTGAAAACTAAGTAAATTTTAATTTTTTTAGCATCCAATATTGAATTTTTAACCCTTCCTATTTCCATAAATTGAAGACTATTTTTAAGTTAGAGCAAGAGAATGGATGAATTGTATAAGTATTTTGAGAGCTTCCTTTATTTGTTCTTTGTAAAAACTAATAAAACTTATCAAGGTTTTCTTAATCTTATGGCATTCAAATTTTACTTATCACTCACGAATCTCTTTTTGAGTGTGGCATCATTATTTCCATCATTGTTATATTTCTAGTTTTGTGTTTGATTAAATTCTTAGGTATCAAGTTTAATATACCTTAGGTTTTGGAATTATTTTAAATATGTGGGTTAAGGTTCTATCTTTATAATTTGATTTAACCATTTTGAGGTTATAATCATCATTATCAATTGTGGATCTCTTGCAAATCAATAGGGTTCGCATCATTTTTGCTAATGACATCTTGATTATCACTGAGAAAAAATTGAAAAGACATAGAAAAATAGTTCGCTAGTATATTGAATTACAAATAATGAATTTAACTGTTAAAAATATTATTAAAAAATATACTAATCACATTAGCTCTTATTATTTAATCTAAATCCTACACTCTTTAAATAGGACTTCAATATTTTGTTAGATTTTTTTAAAAAAATTAGTGGAGAATTAAATTTTTGTTTAAAATTAACTAACCTCATAATAAAAATTCTAATTAATTAAATTTAATGAATAAAGAACTTTTCTTTTCTATATCACATACACGACCCGATTTGTCTCCGTTGCCCTAGTATAAGATATCTTATATGATAAAATTTTTGGTATCCTATACTAATCATATTCAAACTAATATATCTTCTTAAATAATATTCTTATTCCAACTTAACATAGTAAAAATCTTAGTTAAGATTCAAATATTATTGAGAATTAGATAATCTAACTTAATTATACAACCTCTAGACTCCTCACATAATAGAAACTTAGAATAGAAAATTTATGTAAAAAAAATTATTAGTTATCTTTTAATAAAAAGTAAGAATATGATAATTTTAAAGAATTTTAATTAAGCACTCATATTATTCACATCTCATATAAATATTCTTATTTTAGATAGTTTTCATAAAACAACCTTTTAGGCTAAGCATGTACACCCATAATCATTCATGTTATAGAAAATTACTTCTTTTTATACATATTTGTATGTTTGTATATAACATATATATCTATACATACGCATTACAGATGTTAAAATAGCATATAACCCCAATCTCATATTTTCATCTATACTTATCATACAAGTTAAATATAGTTGATTAATTTTCATTACTTGTCATATAAGCAAGCAAATTACTATTTTGAATAAGTTTACTATTTATATAAATATTTTTACAATTCAAGTAAATAGTATCCAACATGAACAGTAATACTATTCAAAATTTGCCCTGTTGTTATTGACTGAATAAGATATATAAGTTACATTAATTCATTTATATATTGAAGGAAATCTCAAGGAGTAAAAACATTCGATTTGATAAAATAATCAAATCATTTAACTTTATCAAAAATTTAGATAAAACTCATGTATATAAATAGGTTAAAGATTATGCTATTATATTCATGATATTATATATAAGTGATATATTACTAATGGATATTGACATAGGCATAATGATGGAGGACAAAATCTAATTATTCAAAATATTTTTTATGAAAGATTTAGGAGATGTGACTTATTTTTTAGGATTCAAATCTATAGAGATAAATTAAAGAGGATAATTGAATTATTCTTAAAGTTGTATATTAAAAATATGCTAAAGAGTTTTAGCATAGAGAATTCTAAAAGAGGACTCTTGTCTTTTAATAATGATCTTTATCTTTCTAAAGATATGGTTCAAAGACCAATAAAAAGTAGCAATAAATGTATAATATTTCATATGCATCAGCTCTTGATAACTTAATATAACTATACTATGTACAAGAACTAATATAACTTACATTATAAGTTCTACTAATAGATATTAGGAGAAATACTGGTAATAGTGAAAATAATTCTTAAGTACTTGAGAAGTACTAAAGATTTGATTCTAAGTATAAATCTCAAGAGTTAAGTATTTGTGAGTATTTATACTTGAATTTTTGATTAAATATGGATGATCTAAAACTTATGTCTGATTTTTATCTTTTTCCATAATAAAGGTGTTATTAGTTGAAAAGGTTTTAAAAAGACAATAATAGCTAACTTTGCTATTGAAGCTAAATAAATTGCTATTTCAAAAGCAACTAAGAAGGCTATTTGGATGCAAAAATTTGTATTTAAACTTGGTGTGATTCTTAGCATAGATTATTCGATAACCATATAATGTAATAATACAGACGCTATTA
Organism: Trichilia hirta; assembly: GCA_035221805.1. Taxonomy (NCBI): domain Eukaryota; kingdom Viridiplantae; phylum Streptophyta; class Magnoliopsida; order Sapindales; family Meliaceae; genus Trichilia; species Trichilia hirta. Next base: position 4,163,074 of record JAWDEX010000007.1, on the reverse strand, counting down.
CACAGGCAAATAAACAAAGAGAACACTAAAACCCCAAATATATTTAGTGCAAGCATCACATTTTGAGAGAGTTTATTAGTGTAAGAAAGATCATCACTCAAAAGATATCTTCAGTTGAGAATGTTTTTGACCCACTCACCAAAGAGATGACACTAAAGCAATGAAACCACTATCTTGAAAAGATAGGTATTATATATAATTAATAGCTTTAGCATAAGTGAGAGTTTGTTAGTATTATATGCCCTAAAACTATTTATGTAGTCAATTTAAAATTTTGTGTTAAACATTGATCACATATATTGTGCATATTTATTAATAAATAATTATTTTTTATTCACATATAAAAGCTACTTTCTCTTTTTAATCATACTCATAATGGAGTATGT
>JAWDEX010000007.1:4143140-4162588 GCA_035221805.1 Trichilia hirta | reverse complement strand
ATAGTTTAACATCAACTATTGCTCTTAATAGCTTAATATAAAAAGATAAAGGATAAGAGATATTACCTGAGATAAAACTTTTACAAAAATAAAAATCTGCAACAAACAAAATTACAGAGGACAAAATTGGGTTATGACACTATCAATGTGCCATTTATATATATATTTTCAAAGACTTTTGATGTAAGATTAGTAGGTTATAATGTAATTAAAAAAAAAATAAATTAGATATTAATTCTATCTCACACTAATCTTAAATGAGAAATTTTCTTAAATTTTATTTATTTATGGATGGGAATTTGTTTGTGGGATAAGGTAGAATCCAGCATTAAGATATTTTTAAAAGTATTTGATTTTAACTTAATAAATAAAATTTGATAATTATATTAGAATTAATTAAAAAATTTTGACTTAAAGCCAAATACAAAATTATTAATAAATTTATTTAATTTAAATTATAAAGAGACGGTCATAATTTTTTTTAATATTTAAAATGTATCATATTTAATATGTAGAAACGTTAATTTTCATATATTCATATTTTAAACTTAGTGTATAAAAAAAAATAACCATATTATTCATAATTATTTTAAATTTATATATTTATATCTATTAATTTTTCATATCTATGCATATTTTAGACAGAAAATAATTATCTAAAATATGAGTAGATTTAAATATTTAAACATAAATATTAGGTTTTTATTTTATTTTTTTTAAAGAAAAAAATTCTTAAAATGGATATTCTTATAATTTTTGTTAAATAAATAATAAAAGTATTTTTAAAAAAATACACTAAACTAATTTTCATTTCTACACATTAATAAAAATTATATTCATTTGTATTTTGTTATATTTATGATATTATACAAAAACAATACATATATAGTCTTTAATTTGTAACGCCACTTTAATAAATTTAAATTAGAATAAAGGCGAAAGTGATTTATAATTAAAATTTAAGAATAATATTATGATAAAATCAGTGTAAGGGGAGGGGCTGTTTGCCAGAGTGTTAAAATATTTAGTTTTTATGTTGTTTAACGCTTTCTACTTTAATAATTTCCAAAAAAGCAGTTAGTATTTGATTAGTAAGTATTAGAAGCGCTTATATCTTAATTTAAATGATAGACTTTTTAAAAGTGCTTTTGTGTAATTAAATTACTAAAATAGACATTTTTTTAATTAATTATTATATAAAATAAAAATATTTGCTTATGATTATATTTATGTATTAATGATACTTTTATATTTAATATTTTTATTTTATAAATATTTTTTAAAAGTAATAATTACTTGTTATCATTTGTGTAACAAAAAAATAATTAAACTTGACTACAATTTTAATAATCCAAAAAAATATCAAATAATATATCTCCAAAATATAATATATATTCATATTACAAATAAAATAATATATTAAATAGATATTAAAAGGTTGACAATTCTTTCACATTCCTCATCCATTTTCCTTGTATTATATATATGAACTCTCCTCTTGAGAAATCCCCTGATGTTTACTCGTTCCCTCTTCATCATCATCATCATAATAAAGTTTGAATTCTAAATCTTGCCTCTACCATAGTTATGTAGAGCCATTGAAGCAATAACAATTTGTATTTATTTTTTAAAGGAAAATTATGTATACTACGTAATATTCTTTATTTATTCTTCTAAACTCTAAATGTTCTCTCAATTGTGGATCTTAAGGATGAATGTCTATCGTTAAATGTTTCTTTGCAGCATATAGTTAACAGCCATAAATCCTCAAACCACAGTCATTTTGTTAAATACTTTGCATATACAATCATGACTCATAATACATCAAATATGAAATAATTAATTTTACCTAAAATTGTAAATAAAATCCTTAAGAATTGAATCTTGTCACACCCCAAATTTCAAATTTTTATTCATGCTCTAACAATAATAAGATGAAACAGCCCAAATTTATTTTTCAAAGTATTTGTTATAATACAATCATATACTAAATTTATAAACCTGTAAGCTTTACAATTCTATTTTAGAACACTCTAAATTGAAGTTCAATTCTTTTTATTTTTCAAAAATTACAAATTATATATTTATACCTTTTACGATGCATGTTAATTTCAAAAACAGTCAATTAAATCAATACGCGATAGTTTAAGAATTTCATAAATATTTACTTAAATTTTTAATTAAAATAAAACACTCTACATTTTAATTTTAAAATTAAAAATTAAACCAACTTTATATAAACAAACACCTACTTAAATATATAAACTATTTTTATACTCTAGTGAATTTCTTTTCCATTTTAAAAGTACTTTCTAATATCCATTTAGTAATAGCAATTACTAACTCATTATAAAGCACTTAAAATTTATAAGAAAAATAAAAATCTAAATCACTAAAAACTATATTAACAATTATTACAGAAGTTTAAAATTATATATCTCTAACGCATATCAAATCAGTAAAAACTATATTAATAATTTGTTATAAAGCTTAACAAATTTTCCTTCCTTTCTTCTTCTTCTTCTTCTTTCTCCTTTTCTTTCTCTTTCTCTTTTTCTTCTCCTTCTTCCCCGTCCCTCTCTCTGGGTCAGTGTTGACAACCAAGTTATTTTATTTGCAAGAAATTTATATTTCAATTTTGTTTTGATAGTCTTTATAGCTGAAAATGCTCACTCAGTAATTGATGTAGATACTAAATGAGTTAAAACAAGTATAAAGGGATAATATATTTTTTTATTTTTGTCAAAATAAAGCACAATTGTGATAAAGAAGATAGATTTTATAATATTACATTATTACAGATATCATACTTAAAATGTTTTAAGTAAAATTTCAAATTCAAACTCTCTTGTTTAGTAAAATCAAGAATATAATACTTTTTTTGCAGTAGTACAAATATCATCAATATTGAAAGATTTTTACTCTTCCCTTGGATCCCACGTAGAGCTAAGTGTCAAATGAGCACTAAATCTATTGATTAGTTCTTGCGATTGAAAATCAATGGACTTTTTGAATATATCAAAATAATAATGATGCTCAATGGGGATTTGGCTTTGTTGATGTCAACATCAACTTTCTCAAGATTGAGCATTCATATCAGGAACGCACATATTATTCTTTTCATAAAATGATATCCTAATCTTAAGCAAACTACTCAAACCATCTTTTCTCAATTTATAAATCAATTTTTTTTTTTTTTTTTTTTTACTTGAAACTAAATGCATTACTATGCGGTGAACAACTATCATCTCCAATATAATTAAGAAAAACACAATCCTTCCTAGCATCAACTTTTCTCCAACTTCTAAATCCTTTAATGATTAATGCATCCCAATCAGGTCGACTGTTAAGTTTTAAGTTAAAAAGATAACATGGCAAACAATATGCAGTATTTGTAGTTGGAGAATACTCAAGCCATAAAGAAAATTAAGTAAACCAAGAGTATTGAAAATGCCTTGGATGCTTTTCTAATGAATATGTGTAACTAGAGAGATGGATTTGATATGAATCTGGTCTCAAGTAAGCTCGTCGAATTCATCTTGTTGATTAATCAGATATTTCAAGATTTGGACGGTACACTAGTTTCTAAATTATCATTATCTTTCTTTTTAAAAAATAAGTTCAGCCTTTTTTGCTTGCTCGTGAATGATAAATTCAAAAGACCTACAACAATTACACAATTGTGGAACTAAAAATATTATTATAAGTTTATAACACCATTAAACTTTCAAAGAATAACATGAACTTCTAATTTATTTACACAATTTTTCAATGAAATATATATGGGTGAAATTTCTTTATTAATTAGTTTGACAATTTAAAATTAAAAAAATTATATAAATAATAAAGTAATAAACATTATAAGGTAAGCCCAATCTTATTTTGGTGTTTAAAAATATTACAAAATTCTAGAAGAATAATTCTTCATAAATAGTTAATAGTTAATATGATATTATTTATAATAGAAATTAATAAAGAATTATCCCAAAATATTTACTAAAAATAAGAAAATTAACATGACCCAAGCTTTATGCATATAATGACAAGATTACAAGAACAAGTATTAAAAAAATCCTTAATAATCTTGTAATTCTTGCTTTTGAGCTACCAACTGCAAGCAAAAATGGAAGCCAACTGATGAAGACAGAAGAGTTGAAATCAAGAAGGCAAGAAGTTAGTAGGTGATAGACGTGTCAAGAGAAAAATGAAAAAAAAAAAAAAAAGACTCCCATTAGTCTTTTTTTCTTTTCTTTGGTTGAAACTTAAGACTTATTGAGAAAGTTGAAAGTTCAGTTTTTTAAGTTCCCTTTATTGTTATTTAAAATTTGTGAAAAACTAATAAATTATAAGAATATATAAATTTTGATTGGTGTGTAAAATAAATATGTGTTTACCAATGTAACTTTAATTTTCCTGATTTTAGGGGTTCCATCCGAATTTATTTAATATAAACATACGCGGGTATGAATACCAAAAGGGGATTTTCTAAAATTATAGGGGTGCCCTAACTTGGCTTGCGGTCCGCTCTTATTCCAGGGTTTTTGGTTCAGCAATTTGGCCATTTTCTTTTTTATTTTTTTAAATTAAAAAAAATAAAGAATAGAGGCCAATTTTAACTATAATGATTAAGAAAATAAGCTTTTGAGTTGAGTGATCAAAAGTATAAATGTCTTAAAATAGCGGTCAAAAGTAAAATTTTTCATTTTTTAACCTCAAAAAATCATTTTAAAAAATAATTTCAAAATATAAACCTTTTGGACCAAAAAAAAGCCTATTGAATTCTAATATTTCTTTTTTTTTTTTCTTTTTCTAAATTATTGTCTCACTCGAAGATGCAAATGTAAAGTTTTTATATTAAGTATATTATTAAAATTAATTAATATTATTATTATTATATCATTTTGATTATTTTTATGCTCATATATTTTTTAATAGTTAAGATTTATTATTTGATAGAGATTAAATTCAAACAAAGAAAATATAATGGTATAAAATTCTTGTTTGATTAATTTGTAGTAAGTATGACTAAATTTTTAGTTTTCTTTAAACTAAAAAATTCTATGCTTCCTGTTTTCGTATAACAATATGTGATAAATAGCCACAAGTAAATAATAATAATAATAATAATAATAATAATAATAATATATTCACTCAAAGAGAGAAAAATTTTTATGTGATTACATTGAATTAACTTATGATATGCTATTGAATTATATCAAATTATTTTAAATACAATCCATAATGTTTTGATCGATTTAAAATTTAAGCTCGAAGTTAATCCAATCTACAAATGTCCACACCTTTCTTTAGTTGGACTATAAGCTGATTGAGATTTGTATTTAACGTATATGCTTGTTCTCCTCTTTAAAAATTAAGAGATAAAGAGCCATGTTACACACTCAATGGGTTTTATTATATTAAAAATTTTCCAAGTCTTTTGAATTATCGATAATTAAAGATTTCATTGAAACATTGTAGATTTATAGGCCAAGATAATATTTTATTTAATTCTTCAAAATATTTCATTTCAAATGCTCTTTTGACGTTATAATGTATCATGTCATTAGCATTGCAAATCCAAATATATTATAAATGATTGTTTCTTTATAATCCTGGACTTCTTTTGTGTGTGTAGAATTTATAATGATTTATTTACTCATTGTTAAAGCATCATTTTATAAACATGATCTGTTAAGGACTGCTAGATTGTGAAGAGTCAATGGCTCAATTATAGCTCAAGTATTTACTTTCATCTTTTGAACCAAGTGATTTAGCAACACTTTCAGGCTATATATAATTTATGATTCCTTGATTGATTTTAGGATTAATTACCTTGATTGGTGTATTAGCAACTTGTAAATATAATTTGGTTTGTCAAATTTGTAAATGCTTTAGCAGTTAAAAGTAATTCATAGCAAATAAACTATTTTTCACACTTCATTTTCACTTCAAATAAAAAAAGGATCTGAGTAATACATATTAATTACCTCATTCTAAAAAACATCCTCACCTTATTACAAGAGATGTCTTTCTTTTTCTAGAAAAAAAAAATTATTTTATTAAGGATTTTAATTTATTAAAAACAATATAAATTCCTACACAACGTTCGTGTCAAAAATTTCTAAGAATTTTATTTCTAATAGATAATAAAATCCTTAAATTTTTCAATGCATATCCATAAAAAATTTCAACAGTACATGATATATACAGACCTCTAAAATTAAGTGAATAATAAAATTTTCATCGTCTAATTTTTAAGTTTATGTGAGATATATATTCTAATTTATGTGTAAGTTATTATTTTTTTTATTATCATTTTAAAATATTAATAAAGAAATAATTTCACTCACTGAATTTTATTGAAAACATAAATAATTATTTAGTTTATATCCAATGCATAGGAGCTATATTGAAATATATGAATTTAATATTTTCTCCATGAGGTCAACATTTTCTCCAAGCAAATTAAGCAAATAGATATCATACACCAACCAAATATAACTTATTAAACATCTTAACTTTATGATTTATTTATTTATTTACATCAAAGATGAGAAATAAATAGAAATTAAACTAAAAGTATAATTGTTTTCATATGTTTATATTTATATTTATACTTACATTTATTATTCATGTTATCTCCATTTACCAAGCGGCGCTCGATGTCCATCTTAATGTCTTCAATTTCTCACCCTTCTTTCTTCCCAATTTTGATTGCTTGATCCTTTTCAAAATCTATATATTATCAGAACATGAACAACTAATAATAATTATAAGAATAATAACAAGATAATGTTATTTTAGGGAAAAAAAAATCTCAATGAATTAAAAATAAATACTGAATTGTAATAATATTATAATAACAAGTGTCAATTTATATGAAAGTATTTTTATAGAAAATATTTTTTTATAAAAACATATTCCTTGTATATACTGAAGTAATAATTTAAGTTTTTGCTTCATCCTTATCACAAATATAGAATTAATTACCTCTTGCCCTCTCTTTTGCTCAAGTTCCTTCTGCCATTAAGAAAATGAAGAATAAATATATATATATATATATATAGGGAAAAAGAAAAAGAAAAGATTAGCCCTCCAAATTTACAATACAAGGGAAATGTTTTTACCACAGTCAGTTTGAGCTTTTCATTCTCTTCTTTAAGCTGAGTTAACTCCAGTTCCAACTCTACTGTGTATGCCTGTAAGGATAAATAAGAAAATTTAATGCAGAATAATCATGCAGATGCAAGAATGGTAAATGCAGTAGGCGATATTAACAATAACTCCAGTTTCATTTGGTATTGTCGTATGTACTATATAAGTCACAATTATTGTAAACAAAAGCTACAAGCCAAAATGGGTATATGAAGCTTGAATTACCTGTTTCCTTGCTCGAGATCGCGCTGCAGATTCCCTATTCTTTATCATTCTTCTCTGCCTTCGCTCCACCACCACCTGCGGCGGACCATCTATTATTCTCTTCCTATTGCTCTTTATACCAGTACCAGTAGTCTCTAAAATACAATGACCCTTATCATTTTCAGCAATATTACCGTCCACTCCTACAAATTTCGTAGTAGTGTAAATCGGATACGGTCCATAACCATTGACCAACAAATTGTTTCCTGCATTCTGATGGGTAGAAAACCCTAATGCCATCATAGGATCCGGCCCCATGCCGAAGTTGGCATCCAAACAGGTACTGTGGTGGTTCATTTGAATTTGCTGCGGCTGCTCCAATTTCTGCTGATGAGAAAGAGATTTCATCGCGGTCATCGATGCAGTAGTTGTCAGTATTGGTTCTTGTACAACCCCAGCTTTGATCAGAAACTCTTCCAAAGTCATTTCTCCAAATGTCTGTTGGCTCGTAGGAGGCTTATGGGTACTAACGATATTGTTGGGGCACTGCGGTTGATCATTTTGGATTTCGGACCATACCTCCTCTACAGTTTTCTTGGAAATTTGGATAGGGATGGAAAATGAATTTTGTCTTCTCAAAGTGCAAGAGGGTGTTTCATTTTGTTGCTGTTGTTGATCGATTTGGTTTTGCGAAGAAACTTGATTTGCTTCGACATTATTATTCCATAAGCTTGTGATAAATTCATCCATGTTCATAGAACCAAAACTTTTGCCACTCTTGAATTGAATTTCGTCGAGGGTAAGTGAAAAGATTGAGTTTTGTTTGTTCAGTGGAGAAGACGGTTGGTCCTTGGGGGATTCTTCAAGTTGTAATGGTGACTTTGGTTCCCCACCTCCATAAGCCAGACCAGATGACTCAGAATGGGCCATGGTTGATACAATAAAGGACAAACTTGAAACTGAATCTTCAGTCTTCGGCCCTAAAAGGATTTATAATTAAAAGTGTTTTAATTAATTTTTTAGAAATAAAAAAATTAAGCAGTTGATTCCATGTGACAGTGACAAATAATTTAAAATAATTTATTAAATTTATTTAAAAAAATAAAAAAGATAAAATTGACATCACGTAGCATAAGAGTAATGTCTGGGTCGGCCCAACCAAAATGAAAACGTAACAGGTGTAAGTGGGCCTGTCCCGTTTGGGCGTGGAATCGAGGCCTACTTTTGCCCCAAAATACAATCCCCGATTTCCGTCTCGTTTTACCATGTTTATATTAAAATATTATTAATAAAAAATAAAATTATTTTAAAATTAAAGTAACTAATTCAAAATTTGTATTTATTATGTTTATTTTTCAAAAAATATATTTTATTAATTTAATCAATTAAATATTAAAATTAAATGAACATAATAATTTGAGACTTAAAAATAATATTTATTTTAAATAAGTTAATTATAATATAAACCTAAAATTTAAAATTTGTAAGTCATTATGTTCTCGTTCAATTGTAGTTGCTTTAATTAAAAAAAAAAGAAAATGATTAAAAAATTCATCTATCTTTATTTATTTATTTAGTGTTTTATTTAATTATTAAAAAAAATAAAGTCAAGCCATCAATATGCAAATGCATACTCTAATAAATTGTAAATTATGTTTTTTTATTTTAATTATTTCATTGAGGCACCGTCTTAATGTAAAATTTAAAGCAATCAGTGTTACATATTAAGAAAATTTAAAATAGTAAAATAATAAATATGATATCTTAATACATAATTTTACGACATTGTTTATAATTGTATATTTAAATCAATAATAATAATAATAATTATTATTGTTATTATTACAGTTTAAATTTATGATAGTTATTTATTAAAATATATAAAAGTAAATTTTATTTTATTTGAATACAAATTATAATTAAACTAATTAAATATAATTCATGTAAATTTAAAAATTAAAAAATTTACAAAACGAATAACAAAACGGAGATGGGGGGCAAAGACGGAAATGGTCTCCTCCGCCCCCTCTCCGGCCGTTGCCATTGTATTCGTACTTGTAAATCCACAAAACCATTTGCATGCAATAAATATCAATTGAAATGCGTAATTGAGAACTATTTACCTTGATCTTGATCTTGACTATCAGGATCAACAGCCGGGAATGGAGGAAAGGGAAGGTAATCTACCGTGTTCCGATGACTCTTTAGTCAAGAGTTATAGCGTTAAGAGTGTTCTTGTTGGATTCTGTAACTGCCATCTTCGTTGCCGACTTTAATACAAACGACAGCGGATTCCTTCTTTCTTCTGTTTTCATGGTCCCCACTTTGGTTTCTTGTATTGTTGACACGTTTGTCCCACGTGCCAACCTTTTTCTTTCTAGTTTCGTCGCTTTTTCTTCTGTCAACAGGGTTAGGTGGGCAACAGATTCTTTAGATTCATCATGTGTTTTGCACATTATGGATTGATCACCCTTAGATTTGATTAAAAAATGAGGTCAATGCAAAGCATTTTATTTTGAATTAAAATATAAAAATATATAAATGCAAAAGTAAAAGCACACTTTATCTTTTATATAGTTTAATAAAGATAATATAATGATATAATAATTTAAATAAATTTTAAATAAATTCATATTTTATAATTAATTTAAAAAATAAATAATACGAATATAGTTTATTTATTAATTATTTTATTTTTTTGACACAAATATAATTATTATCATAGAATTCGTGTCATATACATGTATGCTAATTTTTTTGGTACATTCATCGAAATATTTATTTTTATATTTAATCTACAGTTTATATAAATAAAAAAGAAATTTATAAATTAAACAAAATAAAATTAAATATGCATAATTGATTGATATTCCATATCAAATAATTATCAATTATAAACAACTTTCTAAAATCAATAATATAAAAAAAAAAAAATTGACCCTTCAAATATTATCAAATATTGATTCATTTCTTTATGAGTTTATGAAAAAAATCTTATAATCAATTTGTTTTGATATTTTAGAGAAAAAAAATTTAAGATTTAAAATAAAAAGTTATAGTGATGTATGTGTGATGGGTGTCAAAAGCAATATTCTTTTATATGCTTAGATTAAATTAATCCCATCAAATCTCATCACCAAAACATGCAAAATCAACAAATAAAAAACAATAAAAACATTAATATATTAAATTCGAAACCCATCTTAACTCAAACAAAATGAAAATCTAGAAAACCAAAAATCACTGCCACTACAACGCCACAGGCCGCGGGCCATGGCTCGACCATTTTTTTTTTTTTTTTTTTCAAAATGGTTATTAATTGCTATGAGTTTTAAAAATGAGTATTAATTTTTTATCAATCTGAGTATATGTTTTTTGTTTAAATGATCAGAACGCCATTGAATTCACTAACGGACATGGACAGGAATCAACGGCAGGAAGACAATGTTTGTTTGGGGTTAAAGTATATGTCCTCATATGTTGTTTCCAAAAATTTTAGGGACTAAAATGTTGTTAACCCTAACAAAAATTAAACTATGTCGTTTCTTGAGTTTTTCAATTTTTAATGGATCTGAAATCTCTATCCTACACTAAAGTAGAAAAGGTAAAAAGTATGAAACGGTAAAAAATAAGAATAAATATGATATGAAAACAGTAAAAATAGAAGAATATCAAAGTGGAATTGCTGGTGGATCTTTGGCCCTTTAGATTCATTCTTGTTATAAGAAGAATTTAAAAAAAAAAAAGGTCAACTAAAAAAATTAAGGGAAAAAAAAAGAAGAGAATAACCATTTGGGTAGTTTTGACATTTTGAAAATAGATTTTTAGTTTTCTTTAAAAAATAAAAATAGAGAAAATTGTAATTAGATATAAACTATAATTGTATTTAATTTTTTTATTATATATAAAAAAATATAAAAATAATTATAATTTGTTTTTATAAGGAGGAGGAGAAGTAAGTATACTTTGCAAAAATTTAAGAAAATTGACGTCATTGATCAAATAATTATGCTCCAAATAACTTTTCAAAATTTAATTAAAAATATAATATTTAAATAAATTTATCCTGCAACTTCTGTATATATAAAATAATTAAAAAACTTAATTTTTTCATTTTAACACTCTCTCTTTCTCTTATTTTTCTGAACTCAACTCTCAAATTTTCAAACTAATTTTTGGTGGCGAACCCAATTAATAGTGGTATGTATATAAAAATTTAGATATTATGTAATAGTTTAAATACAAAAAAAATAACAAATTCGTTATAAATAGGTAATTTGTTTGTAAAAAAATATTCATAAAAAATAAATTATCAAAAATAAACCTTTATTTTTTAATTTAAATTTAGATAAATTTTTATTTTTAAAATTAATTTAAATTATTATTCTAAAAAATAATATAAATTACAATCTTAAAATTTGTATAAATTATCATTCTTAAATTTAATTTAAATCGGTTTAAGTTGCAATATTAAAATTATTTTAAATTATGACTCTTAAAATTAATTTAAATTATAATTTTAAAATTAATATAAATTACACTTTTAAAATAAGTAAAAATAAATTTATTCAATTATTATATCATTTGTTTCTTTAAAATTAAGAGAAAAACGTGAGCCATTGACGTCAATTTCCCAGGTACATATATCGAGTTGATTTTCGTTGGCGGAGGTCAATCCGAAAGCAGGAAAAATGGAGAATATCGATGACCGGCAGCAGGGAACCCTAAAACCCAGCAACAGAGAAGGAGTACAACTAAAGAATGAAGAAAAGAAGCCGAAGGTAGTGGTAATAATGGGTCCCACGGGTTCAGGAAAATCGAAGCTAGCCGTTGATATAGCATCCCACTTCCAAATTGAAATCATCAACGCTGATTCCATGCAGGTCTACAAAGGCCTTGATGTTCTCACAAACAAATTACCAATTCAAGAACAAAAGGGTTTGGCTCCTTTCTATCCCTGTATGTTCAAATGTTCATATTGTTTTTTGCCATTTGGGATTTACGGTATGGGATTTCGTAGGAGTGCCTCATCAGCTTATGGGAACTGTAAACCCCAACGTGGAATTTACTGCTAAGGAGTTTCGAGATTCTGCTATTCGTGTATGTTTATCTTTTTGTTTATGTATATTGAAAACCTAGAAAGTGATACATTAAGAAACTAGAAATTGACAATTTTCGACGTCATGTGCTCATTTATCATTGATCAGGTATGTTGATGGTGTTCTTTGGTCTGCATTATTTCTCTGTGTTTTAACACAAATGGACATATCTCTTGATTTATAAGCTTTGTTTAATTGTTTAATTTAGTAGAGATGGTGTGGAATATAGTGCTTTGAGCGCCTAGTTTGCTTTACGTTCATTCTTGGTTATCTCCAATTTCGGTTCTGAAATGCTTAAATACTTGGATTGTCAGCTCATCAGTGAGATACTGTCACGCAATCATCTACCGGTCATTGTTGGAGGAACAAACTACTACATTCAGGTCTGGAAAAGGTTACAACGAGAGTCCTTTTTCTCTTTCTGAATGGAAAAGGGATTTGAATTGTTTTGGTTTAGTTTAGCTTTCATCTGAGACTGATAAGGAAAGTATACAATCTTCATTGCCTCATGGTGAGGTTGCCACATGCATGAGTCATGATTAATTCTTTAGTAATTTTAGAATGGAGGTGAAAATGTTGTACTTTTTAACATATTTTCCATAGCTTTGTATTTACAATGCCTGAATGCTGTCTTTATTACTGTGGCATTGTGTTCATTTACTTGAGTTGATATTTAAAGTCTTGCTGTTTTACATGTAGCAAATCTACTTTGTTGAGGGGCTTGTTGCTAGTTAAAAGGTGTCACCTTTTTGTTTGCTTGGCAATTTCTACACTGCTTTGTTATTATTTCTCTTTGCATTCAGGCTCTTGTTAGTCCATTCCTTCTTGATGATTCAGCAGAAGACGTGGATAAAAACTGTTTTAGTGGCCCTTCTGGTAGGGAGCAACTTGTTTACTTTAGCACCTGTATGTGCAATTTGAATACTTTTTGATCCTTTCTTTCTTTACAGGGGATGAGCAAGCTGATCTTGAGCTTGACATGGAAATGGACCCTTCTACTTATAGTTATGATCACCTTAAAGACCTTGACCCAGTTGCAGCAAACAGAATTCATCCAAATAATGAAAGAAAAGTAGGGACTTCAACTAGCGAGTTCATTTATTTCTTTAATTATTGTAGTTTTTCTGTCACCAGATTAAATCCTTATTTTCTTCACTTTGATGCTTATAATTTATGTCAAAAATCCCAGAGATTTGTGCCTTGATACTCTATGATAATTGTGGTCTTGGAGTTTCTATTCATAGTTACATTTTTTGGGAATTATTTAATATGGTTTATGTTGATCCCTCTAGGTTCTGATAAATGTTTTGCAGATCAATCAATACCTTAGTTTGTATGCACGTACTGGTGTTCTCCCCAGCAAACTTTATCAAGGAAAAGCTGCCGAGGTTGGTTGTCCTTTTTGATAATAATTTTTGTCACAACAAATATGTAGATTACTCTACTTTTTAGACCTTAATCTTTGAAGTTATGAAGTGGGAGATATGAATTACATTGAGAAATGATTCTTCTTCTTCTTCTTCTTTGAATAATGTTTACCATAACTTAGGGCTCTAGGCCATTTTGTGATGTTTCTGATTTATGGTGTGGATTTTTTGTACCTTCGCTTCTATGCATGAAGTTTTTTCTAGCTTTGTTGTTCTCTTTGTCATTAAGCACTTTTCATTTTCCTTTTGTTTTGTATTTTTTTCTTTGATACTATAGCGATAGTGTTTCACACATCAATGATTTTTGTTTCAATTAGAAGGTGCCACAGAATTTCCTGAATCCCTTAATTGTTTTTCTGAATGTAATTAGTTGCTTGAAATTCCATTTGATTCTAAAATTTCCAGTAGAATTAGTTAGCATGAAAGTAAAGCTGATTACAAACATCTGGAGTTGAATTCAAATTGACTGACGTGCTTTTGACTTATTTTATATATATTGCATGTGGCAGGGCAGAACTGGGGCCGAGTGGACAATTTTAGATTCAGTTGTTGCTTTATACGTGTTGATGCTGCTATTCCTGTGCTGGACCACTATGTGGAACAAAGAGTCGATTGCATGGTAGATGCTGGATTGCTTGATGAAGTTTATGACATTTACAATATGAATGCTGATTATACCCGAGGTCTACGGCAGGCTATTGGTGTTAAGGAATTTGAAAATTTTCTGAGCATTTACTTATCCACAGAAAGGAATGATAAGATAAGTGAATCTACTAATGCATCTCTTATTTCAATAAACATGGATGCTCAGACATTGAAAGCGGGTATGAGGTCAATACTAATGTCCTCTGTTAATAACGAACTCAAAACATCATTAGAAGGGGCCATTGACAGAGTGAAATTAAACACCAGAAGACTTGTTCGTTGTCAAGTAAGTATATACAATATGATATTTATTGCTGATTTTTGAATGTTTTTTTTTCCTTTATCATTTTATATCAGAATTGAATCATACCTTGTTTGATATTATTTATTGATCTTGAATTGTGCAAAAACATTGAAAATATCTTTATAATTTTTTCATGACAAGAAACTAAATAAATATATTTTAAGCTAGAATACAACATGGGTGCTAGTTAATTCAATCAGTAAACTTTTTTTGGGTGGGGTGGGGGTGGGGGTGGGGGCTGGGGGGGACAAGAGGTTATGGGTTCGAATCTACTTACATTAGGCTGGGAGGGATTAAATATTCAAATAAAAGATTTTCTTTGAAAGTTAGAATAAAGAGTAAAAGCGCTGCCTCACAAAATTTTCCTTGATTAATTTCTGAATTCGTCGTAACAATTGCAACTCTGCAATGATAATAATTTGTTTTTTCTGCCATGTTCCTGTTGATGTGATGATTTTGTCAACTTCTAGGTAAAGACAAGTGAATCAACTAACGCATCTTTTTCGTGTCTTTCGTTTTTTTGTTTTTGTTTTGTATTGTACAGTTTTTGGTGAAATGCTCTCTTTAACGTGGTGAATGCTAAGGAAAAACTTGCTTTTCAATAAGCCCATATTTCAGGAGAGGAGCCTGTTTGCTTTATAGCAGTAGTGTCACGCAACTGATCTAGTGTTTTTAGCTTTGTCCTTTAGAGAAATGAAATCTAGTAATCTGTCACATTGATTTATCCCAGTGTCATGCAATTGATCTAGTGTTTTTAGCTTTGTGCTTTGGATATATGAATTTAGTTCTGTTACGTTGATTTATCCTTTGTGTGACATACTATAATTGAAGCAATATGCCAATTTAAAACCGCTAGCAATGAACAATGTCATTTTACAGAAAAGGAGGCTCAATCGATTACAAACTTTATTTGGTTGGGACATTCATTTTGTTGATTCAACGAAATCCATCTCATGTATGCCTTCCAGAGTCTTTTTTAATTTCCATTCGAGGATTTTCTTGTTTTGCAAGTAAAGGTGCTTAGGTCATTGTATATTCCAGGCAAATCTGACGAATTATGGGCTGAACAAGTGGTTGGACCTGCTGTTAAAATTATTAGAGCTTTCCTTCATGAGGATGAAAGATTGGGACCTAATTTTGAAAGTCCAAACATTGCATCTGTAAATTCGACTCAAAGAGATTTGTGGACTCAATACATATGCAAGGTATGCAATGCCTTGATGGTTTACCTGTTTCTTGGGGGACAGTATAAAGTTAGTGCGGTGGTGGTATTTTCCATTTCCATTTTGCCCTCCTATCTTTTGTTTGTTGCTCTAGTGCACCTTTGTTAGATCAAGATATTGACAAGAAAATTGTTGTGCTCATTGCATGTCTGTTGAAAGGCTTGTGGAGACCGAGTACTAAGAGGTGCTCGTGAGTGGGAACAACACAAACAGGGCCGCAAGCATCGAAAGCGGATTTCTCATCATAGGAAGTCTCAGGGATTTGGCTTTGTAGATCAACAGTAGTAGCAACAACAAAAACCTTGCTGTAGTTAGGGAGCAATTTTCAATGCGGTCCAAGTTGGAACAGAAACTTGAATGTTAATTATTTTCATTTGGAAGACAGCACTGCTAGTTGTCTTGTATTGTTATGAATAACTGTTGTGATTCTTTCCTCCTAAGATTGCCTCCCTCTCTCCTTTTGTTTCTTTCTATTCTTAGTATGGTTAGCAGTTCAACAATAGGCCGTTGCATTAGTAATCTTTAACCAAGCTAGATAATCTAGGCAATTAAATCTATGAAAGAAGGCATTGACACCCTTAAATAAAATCTTCAAAAACTTACGAAAGCACATTATTCTCTTTGTTCCAATTTGATGCAAATTTCCGATCTGTGCTACATATATATATATTCAGATGCTTATTTAGATTAAAAGCATATCTTCAACTACAGATTTCAATGGCCTTCGCATAAAGTTTTTTCATCTCTTCCTTGAAACAGGACTAGTGAGAACATGATTCTCTATAGAAGCATTTACAATATCAATACGCACGTTCTCCCGCACCTTGAGTTTTCTCAAGAACTTTGGAACTACCGTGCTTAACATGACTCCACATGATATAGGATAAGCTTAGTAGTTTTGGAAATCAATTTAGTTTTTCTTATTTTAGTAGGATTCATTTTATTAGATTAGATTTTCTTATTGAAGTGGTTTGTGTTATTTGAGTTTTGCTTGAAATTGAGTTAATATTTCAATTTTTGTTAGTAGTAGTAGAAGTACTTTAAAATGAATAGGTTTGTAATTTCAATAGTTTGAGTAATAATTATGAAAATATTGTATTTTCGAGTCATGTAGGCTAAAGTGTCATTTGGATGAGTTCGTCCGTTAGAAAGCTCATCTAATTTTCGCTCACTATGTCAAAGAATGTTTGCATGTTTGATTTAGTGATTTTGTTATACTTTCATTATCCCGCTAAGTTCTCTCTTCAATTGTTTTATGCACCCTTTCATTTTCAGCTCAACCTTCACTTCAGCCTTGGAAGACTCAACTAGAACATTTAAGTGTCCAATCAATGCGAGCGTTGACCAAAGTTGAGGTTTCTTGAGGGAAACAATAGGATGCTAAAGAGAATGAATTGATCCCAAACACTAAAATAAAGGTATAAAAGATGCTATTGCTGTCTCGCAAAAGAAGGTTGGTATCATCTCCATTTTTGTCACATTGTAAGAATTAGAGATGTGACAGAAGTTTCAGGTTGGTTTTGTATTGCTAGTTTTTCTTGATTGTAGACGGGGAATAAGAATTGGGTAAGATCTCTAGTACCAGTTTTGGACTGATGTGTGTTAGTGGGGTATTCTTAACAAACCATGAAGATTTCTAGTACCTCTGCGCTCTAACAATTTTAATGAAGTCTCTGTACTCTGGGACAATCCGGAAATTAGAGAGTTCCTTGGCTCCCATCCTGTAAATATTGAAGGCATTGGTACCAGCTCTTTTGCAAGTAACATGAAAAGGGTTTTTGGTGAGGGTGATCAGAATGATTTGGTAATGGTCAAAAAGTATTACAGAGAGCAAGCATCGAGGAAGTAAAGAAGAAGAATAAGAACCGGAAAACTGAAATTTGTTATATTGTCCTTACGTCTGTTACAGTCAAAATAATAACTACCCGTATGCAATGAATACAAAATAACTAACTAAAATAACTGTACACATCAGCGATTAATGGACACATAAACACTCTCCATGCCTATCTGTAAAACTCTCCCTCAAGATGGCACGTAAAATAACTAATTAAATTAACTAACTGTACACATCAGCACTCCCTATGCCTATCTGAAAAACTCTCCCTCAAGATGGCACGTAAAGATCTTTTACAACCATCTTGGACAGAAGAAAAAACAACCGAGAAGAAGACAATGCTTTTGTGGATAAATCTGCAAGCTCAAGATGAGATTGAATAGGCATGAGTTTGATGAAACCAATAGCAACCCTTTTCTGAACAAAATGACAATCGGTTTTAATATGTTTGCTTCGTCCGTGGAATGTAGGATTGGAAGCAATAGGCATAGCAGCCTGAATATCACAAAAAAGAAGAGCAGGAGATGAACCTTGAATAGAAAAATCTTGTAACAAGTTTGTTAGCCAAACATATTCACTAGTGGTGGCAGCCAGAGCCCTATATTCAACTTCAGCTGAGGATCTAGAGATTGTGGTTTGCTTTTTAGCCTTTCATGAAACGAAAGCATCACTTAGAAACACACAAAAACTAGTGACAGTTCTTCTAGAGTTAGAGCAAGTTGCCCAGTCAGCATCAGAAAATGCTTCGAGTTGAACAGAAGATGAAGAAGAGAAAAACAGTCCTTAACCAGGACAAAACTTAAGATACCTTAGAAGGTGATGAGCAGCTGCTAAATGGGACATTATTAGTTGAGCAAGAAATTGACTAAGTCTGTGAACAGCATTGGTGACATCTGGCCAAGAAAGAGTAAGTTACAATAGTCGACCAATGAGTCTTTTATACGGGGAAGCATCAAGAACCAAGTCACCATCGGTAGAATTAAGGTGAAGCTTGGGACCCATAGGCATAGGGGTTGGCTTACAAGTTAAAAAGCCAAAATCTTCAAGAAGTTGTAAAGTTAAATGTCTTTAGGACAAAGTAATATCCTAATTGGATCTAGCCAATTTAATGCCAAGAAAATATTTCAAAAAAACTAAATTTTTGAGTTTAAATTGCTTTTTAGAAAACTCTTGGTAGAAGATATAACTTAAAAAGGACTTGTACCTACAATATCATCCACATATACCAAGATAGCTACATAAGATGACCCTAACCTTTTGTGAATAAAGAGTAGTTAGATTTAGATTGAACAAAGCCAAATTGAATAACAGAATGAAAGAATTTGGAGTACCATTATCTTGAAGCTTGCTCGAAGTCATAAATTTTGATTTATAGAGCTTATAAACTTGAGGTTGACTTGAAATAGAACTCTTCCCCTATTAGCTATAACCAAGAGATAGATGCATATATACTTCCTCAAACATCTCAATTAAGAAAAGCATCAATAACATCTAATTGAACTAAATGCCACGTCTAACTAGAAGCAAGAGCCAACAACACTTTAATAATTACTA
>JAWDEX010000007.1:4111784-4124247 GCA_035221805.1 Trichilia hirta | reverse complement strand
AAAGATTATAGATGTGAAAAATAATTAACTCAACTGTTTTATTCTCACTAGCGCACTAATTAAGTACAAAGCAATGCCTTTATATAGGCTTAAATAATCCTAATCCTAATTAAATAAGAAATACTCCTAGTCCTAGTTAAGCAAGAAATAGTATTAATCTGAACTGAAAAAGAAATACCCTATAGTAAAATTAAGACTTTCCAAATCTATTTTTTAACTATAGAAAACTCAGAAAACAGTAAAGAAAAGCTTTCAAAAATCAAAAGGTAGTTTTCATCAATAACAAAATAGAAATAGTATCCTAGATCACTAAATCATCATAAGACATCAAAAAGCCTAAATCATGCGCAACATGCTCACAGAAAAACCTGTTGCTGATCATGTAGTGCTCTGGAAAAAAAGACATCTGCTGTAAACATTAGCCAGTCTGGTTCAAAATTTCCCAATGGTACCTGCCCCACAAATTTAAAAGGGTCATATTCATATTAAGAAACACAGCCCAATACATGCATTCGTTAATATGAGTATAAAATTATTACATGAGCATATCTTGCAAGGGATATTCTCTCGTTAAACCACTGGGATGATGCAGCACAACGTTGCATTCCAACTTTTGCAGCATTTAGCTGCCACCCAAGAACCTATATAGAGTATAAACTCACAGTAATTATGCATTTGACCAGATACTTATATACATGAATAAACCCTGTTAAAAATTAGCATATTCATGTGAAGCAGTGATTAATCTAGAGTTGTTCTACCTGATATTGACTATCACGAGCATTTGCAGGGATGCTTACACATGGGAAGTCATCAAGAACACGTATAGCTGCCCTCAATGAATGAGTGTCTGGGCATTCAATGACAGCAACTGTAGGTCCATAATGTTCATGCCTGTCATCCAATATTTGTGAAACAAATAAGACTGAATTATAACCATAAATGAGTGCAGAAAATATTGCCCAACTTATCAGCTGATAAGACAATAGGAAAATTCAGAAAGTGGAAATCCAACAGAAGGATAAATGAATAAACTGAAACTTCCGAGCAGTTCAAGAATCCCAAACACGACATATTCATCTTGAAAACCATTGGTCAACAGAGCACCATGCTTCCATGAATTATAGATCATAATGAGAAAAACTGAAAACCTAAGGCAAAGCTGTAACCAACTGATCATCCTAAGTCAACAGAAACTCGAATAATAAAAGAGTGATATTGGTTTCACTTTCTTTGAGAATAACATAACAATGTTTGGGACCCTCACAAAACTCCAAGCATGAAGCCACCATTATTATATTCTGGCAAATCTATTATGCCTTTTGGAAAACTTATATTTTAAAAACTTTGACACTAAACATGTAGAATTCAAAAGAGAGAAATAAGATCAAATTTTACCCTTAAATTGAATTTTCCATAAAGAAGATTAATATGATGTAAAACCTGTGTTCACGTATTGCTCTTTGTAAAATCTTTTCAGCGTCCTTGACATGTCCTACGTAGTCCATCTGACATGAGTTTATATATATGCAAACATGTTAACCACTGTAGAAAGAAAATACTAAACCGATAGCAAATTAAAAGTAAAAATTTTACCTTGAAAATGGTACGATCCCCTGGAGGCAGTTCAGTGGACAAAGTTTGGCAAGCTTCACGAAATTGCTTTTCAAGAATAGAAGGTGATAATTCCCTATGTTGATGAGGACTAACGACCACAACAGTCATTGTTCCTGATGTAGGGAAATATCCAATGTATACTGCACGCCCTTCAGAAATGCTGAAGCAAGAAAAATCAATTAACTAAAACAGTCTACTTTCAAGATAAGAAAGCTAATATGCAGAATAGAAATTAATTAATTAATTAATTTGTTGTTATGTTTGAGATTGTGGATATCCGCATGCATTGCATGTGAAGGGTTTGTTACAGATTGAATACTATTGTTGGGTGTCCTTATCTATAAGGTTAACTCGAGGGGTAAATTGGTTAATTAGAAGGAATTTAATCTAAATGGCGCTCTTTTTATATTTTAAATCTTGAAAGAAATTATCTGAAGCAAAAGGTTAAGAGGTTTTCCATGAAGTTTAAATGTGAGAAAGTGCACTCGAAAGGCAAACAGAATCAACAACCGTAGTTTAATTTGTTAGCCATAAATTTGAATGCAACCAGGAAAACATATCCCCACATTTTACAAACATTTACCTATGATACAGGTAAAAGAAAGAGACTGATTTCTCCAGATAAGAACATTCTGCTGTAGTCTTCATGTGCAGCTCACTCAGGCTCCAGGCATCCTGAGTATTTCGTTTCTTAATTGATTTATCCACTTTACAGACGCAACCAATCTGAAGGATAGCATTGAACTCCAATGGCACCTTTGTTTCATATATCCCCTGCTCAGAAAATAGCATTATTTCAAACAGGTATCACAATAAACTAACCACTTGGATATCACACAACAAAACTGAGATCAGAAGTCAACTGCTTGGTAATTTGTGACAGGAAGAAAGTTTGACACCATGACAAAGGAAGTGTGAAGTTTACCAAACAAACATAGACAAGTCATCTTATAAATATGAATAAAATTATGCAAATAGGACTGAAGATATGCAGTACAGTACGCTGACCTCAACTTCTGGATCTGCAAGGAGAGCAGCAAGTTTCTTGCTTTCTTTTCTAAATTGATCTTCATCAATCATAACCTATTCAAATTTAAAAAAAAAACAAATGAAAAAGAATATCAATATCCTCGAAAACCCTTTGCTACGAACAACGGGATAAAGGGATCACAACCATAACTTAAAGAGAAAAATACTACTAGTTATACCTTGATAAGGTTAAAGGTATGCTTGCCATGAGGAAGGGTCTTGTTGACACGTCTTCCAGGGAAATTTTTTGTTATAGGCTCTTTATAGTTAAGGTAAAATACCCGTGGAACGGTTATAGGAATCTTAAGCATGATTCCTTCAACAACTACCCAAGCAAAAAATACGCCACTCTGTGAACTTGGAACTAGCTGTATAATCTGAACCACAAAAACATAAGATTGAGTGGGTACAAAGTAACCAGTCAGGCTAGATATATTAAAAAGAACAGAAAAATTGAATACCTGCCAATGGGATCGGGTCATGGCTACTTCATGCCTCCTAAAATATGAACTAACACCAGTTTTTCCCTGTTCCTCATTGTTTATCACACCAGCTAGTGAGATAGAAACACCATTAGAATGGTGTGAAGTCCTTAGACTGCCCAACCTGCCAAAATGAATACTATTTTGCCTAAGTAGATTACTTCATAGCACCAAAAAGGGCATTTGCAGGTAAAGGAGAACAACGTACCTTTGCTTCTTCCTCCTATTCAAATTATCTTTCCATTTTCTCTTCTTTAATTCAAGCCAACCATGATAATCTACATTTCTGTCAATATTTTCAGCATATACAGCATTTTGAGATGATGAAGACTGCTGATACAAAACTTCACTATGTTCAATTTGTTGTTGCAAAGAATCTCCTTGATCAGTTGTCTTGACTGTCTGTTGTTCATTACGAACTTCATAACAACGAACAATTGGTCTAGGTCCGTTTATAGAAGTTCTTCCGCTGTTTGGAAAGTCCTCCAAATCTTGAACAATCTGACCTATCTCAGAATTACTGGTAACAGCACCGCTAACTTTGTTTAACAAATCATCCCTGCGCAACGAACTAAAAATATCCACTAATTTCCTTTGACGAATTTTGTCTTCCTTCTCACGAACCTTTTTATGAAGCCAGTCAGGATGAACCACCCTAGGGACAGGATTTACAACCTGAAAATATTCAAAGTTTTTTTTTTTTTTTTGAAAGTAAATTCAAGTCAATTTGAGAAAGCTAAAAAACGACAGATAGCTTGACAAGAATATTGAAAATGTATAAGAACCTTTTGCATTGCAGCAGGAATAGTAATAGTTTTTTGAATTGCTGAGCTAAGTCGTTGTTTATAATAGGACCAGTCAACAATGGACCGAATGCCTACATCTGACGATGTCTTGCACCACTTACGCAGATAGAACTTCATTATTTCTGCAAAATCAAAACATATATCCTTAGTGTATAAATAGCAGTAAAAGCAATTCAGATAACCAACAGCAAAATTTACCAGCATCAGTTTCAAATATTGCAACAGGGACAGCTCGCTCACTTACAGGAGTTCCCTGATCACAATGAAGTTGCAACAACTTTATTACTAAAATAACCATGAGGGAACAAAATAAATTCAAAAATAATGCATGAAGTGCCTAGTGAATTATTACAACAATACACAAAGAAAAGTATAATGATAAGCAGATCACCAATCTCTGTGGTTAATCGACAAGCAGTCCAATTATAGCAAATCAAAATATCTCACAACCAGGTGAAATATGAGCATCGCTGGAAAATCAGTAAATAAGGAAAGGGGTAGCTTAAATGAGTAAACATTTTGAGAAACTTAGAACATATATTGTCAGAGAGTTGCAAATGAAACAAAACCAATAGAAAATGACATTGAAAACAAAGGGGCCAGCAACTTTCAGCTCCAATTGGTAGATGGGATTTCATCATAATAAAAACTTTTACACAAATTTTGAAGAATGGATACAAGATGTACTTCGAAGCTGCCTTATGTGCAAGTATTGATCCGTGTAAGTTAATGCCATTTATGTCGCTTTATATCGTAAGCACTAGATTTGTAAGGTTTAGCATTAGGGGTGCTTCACCTCCTGCAGGCGGGGAAGGTAAATCATAAACTAGCCTATCGACCAACCTATGACCCATCCGGGGATGCTGCTAGCTAATGATCTTTCTTTTGTATCCTTGTAGGCCTGAAATTTAGGAAACAGAACTCTATTTCCTGTAATCAGCTTAATGTCTTTCAAGAACTTCGTCTTTTCTGATATTACGCCAACATAAAGCCAGGCTAATACAAAATGGCTTGATTGCTCTGATTTTTTGTAACCAAAAGCATAACCCTCGGCAAAGCCAAAACCAGTTGCCCTAGCTTAAGTGCTTGCTGTGAGCTTATGCTTTTTCTTCTTGCGGGTTTTTGAACCAGTGCTGAAGCCTACTTCAGTGAAGAATAAAGTAAGTTTCACCGGCTACGAATTTCTGAGATTACCGCTTGAATAATCTCGCTGAAGACCACTTGTGTTCGACACTGGGACTGGTAAGACTTTAAAAATCTCTCTTCTAGCCGAAATTCACAGGAAGTACTATAGGGACAATCACAAATTTAGAAGAGTACAAAGATTTAGGAAATCTAACTAGTTTTTGTTTATTAGGTTGTAATATAGAAAAAAAAGTTCCATTACTTACTCTTTTTTTTTTTTTTTTATTAAGTAGATAATATTTCATTTTATGTGAAATTCAACAATACAACAATAGATTCAGAGAGAAAAATACATTATAACACTAACACTAACACTAACACTAACACTAACACTAACACTATCCAATATATTAGGATATAGTCTATAGTAAAGTATCTAAACATTTAAAACACTCATTAAAAAACACAGAAAAAAATGATGCACCATAAGTAATTAACGAGAATCTTTTTTATTTTATTTTTTTCAGTGCGCACGAATTACTGTAGTATTACGGTTCCCACTTTAACTCTTTTATAAACACTTTCTACGTTAGAGTTGATTCTTCTAATTGATATATTATATTAATACTTGATTTATAATGAATTTTCTGGATTTGAACTTCAAAAGTTTTAAATTTAAAAAAGAATTATTTGATTTTATGAAATAAATAAGTAAATAAAACACGGAACACCACCAATAGATCATGAAAATCACTATAGACCTTACCAAAACAAAAAAAGAAGTGAAATCTATTGAAGAAAGAGCTGTAAAACTTTGTGTGTATATATATATATATGGAGGATTCGATTTCCGAAAAAGGGAGCAAGATTGTTGGAAACTGCTCCATCCTACAAATCAACTAATTTCCTACAAATGGAGTAATTATTTGTCGAAATCTCTAAAATGAAGAGACCCAAGAAAAAATTTTGCCGCGGTCCAAGTCGCAGCACTATTTGGTGGTGTGTATTTCCGCCCATGTGCATTTGTCAGATAATAGTTATCTCACATGCCACAACTATGACCGACTTACTTTTTTTATTATATTATTTTTAAGATTATGATTATTTTTGAAAGGCTGTTTTATTCTTTTACTACCTGACAAAAAGCCTAAGACAAGTTTAATTTGTTAATTATCCTAATAATTAATTTCCACTAAAACTATTCAACAAATAAATAATCAAAAGAAAATGTTAATTATCCGTATTTAATTTAAGTTAAACATATGCTATTCAAAAATATTTTCTGGAATTGTGAACTTTTGTATTGTTATTTAAAAACAAAGTTAATAAGAATACACAATTGCAATAATTTTTTGCATATTTTTTAATTAATATTGTATTTTTTGTTAGTAAATGATAAATAAATCTCCATGAAGGAAAATGTGAGCAATAAATTAATTATTAAAAAAAAAAAAATGCTGGTGACCCCACGGAATCACTCTTGTCACAATCACACTCGAAGTCAGGGTATAGACAACCGTGTCATTCGTTATTCTTTTAAGTTTAAAATATATGTAAAATTGATGTGCCATTACTTTATAATTTATAATTACTGTGTAAATAAAATGTAAATAGTATATATGACTTGAATTTCACTATCAACAATAAATATTAGTAGTTTATTTTTAAAATTTTTAAAAATAAATCAAAATATAAAGTTATAAATTGTAAAAATAAATCAAAATGTTGTTAAAAAAAAGGGAAATAATTGATGGCTAATTAAAAAAGAAAAAAGAAAAATTATGATTTTATAATCATAATAAGAACAAAAGAATTCGTAATATGAGGACGCGAGGAGGCCACGACTGTCAAATACTATGTAATTAGTTTTTATTATACTTAAAACCATTTTATTGTAGTTTGTTCCATTAATTGAATCACGTGGTGACTTGTATACACTGTAGCATATCTAATGTGCAGCCTTCGTACAGGTTCCTTAAATCGTAAAAGACATGAAATAAAATTTTTATTCATAAATTTTTATAATTTTTAAAATTATTTAATACTTATTTTAATTTTCTAATATATTTCATTAAAAAAACTTTAATAAATAAACATTATATTATTTAAAAGATTTTTTTTGAAATAAACAATATTATTGATTTTATAAGTTGGAAAAATTTAACAAAGTGTTTCTAAAAAATATAAAAAATTAAAGATTATATCTTCTTTTTCTTCTTTTTTTTTTTAAATAAGAATGTCCCATACTCAAATTAAACTTTGTATTATAAATATTGATGACAATACTATCATATTTGGTTGTTGGAAGAACCAGAAGAGCTCCCATATTGGATGTTTGAACGAAGCTGTTGTGTTATTCACCAAGCACTGCCAATTAGAGATGAGGCTCAAAATTTCAGAAAGCTTGAAGTAAATTTTCTGTTTCCTTTTTTAGACTCACCATACTCTCGTGATAACAACTTTTACTTAGTCTAAGGCTACTCTTGGGATTATATTTAGCTCTACATATTTTCGAATCAATAATTCATATATATTTTGAGTGAGGGTTGAAAAAAGAGATTAGTTTAAACCACTGTAAATTATTGTTAACTTTAAATGAAAATTACAAAAGGAATATTTGTCGTCTATTAATTTTTAATATCTTCTATGTGTTTGTTTGGATTCTACATCTTATATTACTGAAGGTTAAGGCTAAGAAATTGCCTAATTTCATTATTCGAAATTTTCTAGAGACATTGTCATTGAAATTAATTTAAATTTATTTTTTATTGTCTTATTCTATCTTTTCATTTTATCTTATGTTATTTTATTTGAAATAATTGTAAATTATAATTTAAAAAATAAAAATAAAAATACATGTATCTTTTATAATTATAACTTAAAAAAATATATAATTTTTCGTGTTTGATATAATTATAATAATATTTAAAATTTCCAAATAATTTAAGTGAGAATATAGATTAACATGTCATGTTTGACATAATTATAATAATAATATTTTACACGACCACTTATTAATTAATTTGATGTAATTACTAAAAAGATAAGCTTGTTGCCAGGGAAAGTGTGAAGACTGAGATTAGATCAGATCAGCATTACTTGAAATTATTGAGTTATTCAACTGGAAAGAAATGTATGATACGAATGTTTAAAGTAGACCACTTGATCCCAGGAGTTATCAAACCTGATATGATCATAGAAAAAAAAAAAAAAAAAATGAAAAATAGATTTATACATGTCAGTATCAATTAGGTTTCTAAAAAATTAATGTTAGTTAAAGGATTTCTCCAACTACCATAAGAATTTAACAACTACAATAAATATACAATCAAAGTAAAGAGAGCAAGGAAGACGAAATCAAATAGTGATTCAGATAATCCAAACTTACGTCCACTCCTTCAATCTCCACTCAAAATTTTCACTAAAATTAAACCTCAAGTCTCCAAACCTACACCAAGGAGAGTTTTAACTCTTTAAAATTCTTACGAGTGATTTCTCTCAAATCATTCAAGCTTATAAACTCAAGTAAAGGGCCTACTTCTTTTACACTTTTACAGATATAGTAGTGAATAAGAACAAACTTTTACCTTTAAAAATTGTCTCTTGCAAGAAAATAATGCAATTTAAAGTATAAGTTGTTTTGATTGTAGAATTTAACAAATGTAAATTCAAAAGTGTTCTTGGATGTGAAAGAAAATGTTTAAGATTGTTATTACGTGATTATTCAACTTTAATTTTAACGTTGAATTCTTGATTTCTTTTTTCATCAATTTAATTGATAAATATATGTTTTATCGGCAAAATATGAAATTCTGATACACTAACATCATCAAGAAGTATTTCAAGCGTAAGACCAAGCTTGTTTGTTGACGATGAAGATACTTTTGAACTAGTCCAAACAAAAGCCTGCCAGAAAGTGAATACAGCTCACTCTTCCCTCGAGGAGCCCAGACCATGGAAGGCCTCTCTCATCGATTTAACCTAACCCAGTCCATAAATGACCTATCCCATGTTCAACACAACGCAATACACAGAAAACCAATCCCAAATATTTAGCCCAGCCCAACCCATGAAAAACCTAGCCCATATCCTTAATCAGGATTGAGCGAAAACATACGCGAACAAACAGTTACAAACACAAATGAGCTACCAGTTGATGAAATGCCAGATTACCAATAATATTATATGCCAATTGATGCAGAGGTTGATGATAAACAGACCACGTGGTCTGATGATGGTAAAATTAGTTTGGACGGTGATGTCGAGAATGTTGAGGAAGATAACATGAAGCATATTAATTCTCACAGTGACTCGCAAATATCTAGCTATGACAAGGATAACAAAGAAAGGGTCTTATGTCATTATTGGAAGAAGAGGGAGAAAACAAAAGTGCAGGAGAATATTAAAAGTTGTTGGTAAGAAAATGTACAAGAGGGGTTCAATGCTAAGATAAGCTTCGACATTGGGACATGAGTTTGCAAATATTGATGATGCATTCAGACAGGAGATCAAGAAGTATGTGATGACCCAGGGTTTTGCACTAAAAAGAAAATAGAATGAGAAAAATGAATTATTAGGGTAGTGACATTGCAATCAGTTGACTCTTAGTAGCTTCGCTTAATGCCAACAGTGGATTGTTTTCTATTGCTGTCTGCATTCTAAACTGTCTGCATTCTTTAGAATAAGCGTAGGGAGAGTTGGGAATGGTTTCTAGAACATCTAAGAAATTATTCAAGATAAGAAGATAAGCTTACAATTACCTGTATGAGTAATAGGCAAAAGGGGCTAATAAAAACTTTTAAGTTGCGTTGGAATGAAGCTTATACTAGTTACAGTGCGAGATACATGTGTGTAAATTTCAAGAACAGATGGCCAGCTGTAGTCTTCGGAGATCTGCTTTGGGCTGCTGCGAAAAATCATTCATCCAGCCATTGCCAAGTACAATGAGTTGATCAAGTTTGAAAATAAGCAATCATATGGTTATTTGGCCAAGACTCCACCAAATTTATGATCAAGACACGCATTTAATGTTCACTTAAAATGTGAACATGTCACTAACAATATGAGCGAGTCATGAATAATTGATAGAATGAATGATCGTAGACTCAAGCCAATGCTATAGTTATTAGAGCTTATTAGGGGAAAAAGTTATGAAAGACTATATATGAACGGCCCCTTAGCTGCATGTGGGATACACGCGCCAAACGAATTCAGCGAAGTTCGTCGCTTGTTCGTCGTTTTGAACCCAATTTTCACCTAAAACTCAATTTTTCCAGTAGTTTTTCAAGACATATGCAATAGAAACACATTCTAATATATTTTTACAGCCTTAAAACATCAAAAACACTACAAATTAGGTCAGATCAAATCAAAATCTAAAATTTTCAATATTAACCTAAATACAATTTTAATCCAATTTCTGCATGCAATTGACACACAATCATGCTCTAATACCACTGACGTATGTGTATGATCACATGCATACCACAAAATATAGCAGAAACAACAATTTTATCTAACGAAAAAAAAGAGATTATTCACATAAAACCTATAATTGAGAATAAAGTTCAATGAAATTTTTTTTTATTATGAGTTAGGGGTTATGGCACATTGCTAAATGTTAACTATAGTCGTTGAACATTCGAAAAGTTCAAAATAAGGCCAATGAGATTAATTTCAGCTCACAGCTAATATCATAGTCAATTTGAGAGGTCACAACATAAACCCTGAGATTATTCTTGCTATGAGAGAGAGTAAATAATATCCGTAAGAGAGTTAGCACTTTCGGAGATATTATTTGACCAAAAGTCATAAATAGTTTACGCATTAAATTATTTAATAAGATGAGAGATTGAAAATTGATCTTATTATGATTTAGAATAAATTATAGTATTCTATAAATATGTAGATATTTAAATGGAATTTAGGATTAATTTATAATTTTTAAAAGTCGAGGGGCTTAAATGATATTTTATACTTGGGGGCCTGAATGATATTATTTAAGAACTTGAATGATATTTTATAATTTAGGATCCCAATAATATTTGCAATAAAAATTATAAAATCAAAAGCAGAATCGTTTCTGCTTCCCAAAGGCTGAAACGTTCAGTTTTTATTCTCTCTCTTTAATTCTCTCGTTCTCTCTTTCGAATTGGCCAATCAGCAGGAAATCAAAGGCGCTTAATTTCTCAGAGGCATTACATTATTAGTGCTATAATTTATCAAAAAATTACTAAAAGTTAGTGATTATAAATTAAATATGTTTAATTTACAAAAAATTTAAATACTTGATAAAATTGTTGTTTCTGCTGCGTTCTGTGGTATGCATATGATCACACACATTTTTTTTAACACTAATTGCTAATTTGATTGGCCTATTTCATATTCTTTATATTGTATATTGAATATGATTATTAAATTGTTTAATTTTTTTAAAAACCCAATTATTTGAATAATTAGGTGAATTAGCTCAACAAATTGTCGAAATTATTTTTGACAATTTTAATTTCAATCATGAAAGTGATTGTTCATGTGATGAATAATCTAAACCACAGATTAAGCAAAATTCTTTATTTGACAAATAAATTTTGTCGAGTATATGAATAGTGTGATTATTTATATAAACAGTGACCTAAGCTTGATTTTAAAAATTACTTCCTTATATGATAAGTAAGCAAAATTGATCAAGTGTAAGGTTCTTGCATGACAAGAAAGGGTATTAATAGCTTGACTATAAATATAGTATTTTGTGAAAATAGCTATAATGAGAGAGAAAGAATTATCACATGTGGCGTAGATAATTTGAAGAGGTAATGACTCCTTAAAATTATCATATGTTTGCCTCTCATTGTAGAATAACTAATGATTCTTTTACATAAATTTTTTACTCCAAGATTTCTATTATGTGAGGGGTATAGGGTTTGTATGATAGAATTGGGTTATTTGGTTTTCAATGATATTCGAATCTTGACCAAGATTCTATTATGTGAGGTTGGGATAAGAATATTATTTGAGAAGGTACAATGGTTTGAATATGACTAGTATAGGACACCTAGAATTCTATCATGTGAGTTTTTAAAACTAGGGCAAAGAAAATATTGAGTCTTGTATGAGATATAGAAAAAAAGTGTTCCTTACTGATTTGAATTAATTGATCAAAATTTTTGTCAAGTGAGGTTGATTAATTTTAAATAAGAATTTGATACCCACTAATTTTATTAAAATCTAACAAAACTTTTAAATCCTATTTTAAGGAATATGGGATTTAAATTAAATAATGGGTGCTAATCTGATTAGCACAATGCATGATTATATTCAATTGTTGAATATATATATGCTTTATATTTGTAACTTAATACACTGACAAATTGTTTTTCTTGAGTATTTCTCAATTTTCTCTCAATG
>JAWDEX010000007.1:4060979-4075394 GCA_035221805.1 Trichilia hirta | reverse complement strand
ATTTGTCAAAGATTCCATCCAAATTTGTCAACAAATTCATTTAATAATCATCCACTTAGCATCAACTTTTGACATTTCGTCCCCAAGGATTGTTTATAAATACCAGGCTATTTTGCTCTTTAAAAAAGAGGAAAGGGGAGATTGAAAAAGAAATTGTGTTAGTAAGAGAGAAAGTGAAAGAAAGTGTAAGAAAACACTTTGAGAGAAAGAAAGAAAGGAAAAGAAGAAAAAAAGAAAGAAAGGTTAGAATTTTCTAAAAATTAGGCTCACTATTGACATTAGTTTAGAGGAGTCTATGAATTCACATATGACTACCCTCTATATTTTTGTCTAGAAAATCACTCTACTACAAATAAGGTCATCACCTCCCTTATACCAGTCCCGCCGATGCACACTCACTTAGACAATCTCTCTATAGGTTCGTTCCTATGCTACTTAACTCTAAGTTACAGTTTAAGTCCTTATAACCAAGGTCTACTTAGCTTTAGTATCATAGATTAAAATAAATATATAAAAATTGGCTCTTTGACCAATATCATCACATAATAAATCATGCATGAATACAATAAAATACAATATCAAAATATTTACATAAATATCATTGTCAAAATTTACATAACAATATCAAGGTAAAAATATTGTGATCGACATTATAAATAAATCAATATTAAATCAACATGTCATTTATGTTTTATTTTAAATAATAAATATACATTAAACTATTTTTTTATTTTGTAAGAAAGTAAATTTTCATAAAGCATTTAAAAAATACAAATCCACTCATATAGTAGGAAGAATATACACTCTCTCTAATTTTCGTGCCTCAAAGTCTCACCGCTCGATTTTTTAATGCCTAAATCACACATATAACAATAATTTTGTACATTCTATATATCCAATTGAATTAAATACAATTTAAACTCGGATGAGTTGTGCTTATAAACAATTTTCCTTTACTTAATCCTTATTAAAATTATAGTTTAAGCTATTCTAATCTTTAGTTCAATATTTTCTAGTTAAATCAGTCAAATTCATACTTAATTGATTAATTTGAAGCTTAAATCTTAAAATTTTCTAATGGATAGCTAACCTTAATTTATAACCTCAATCAAACTACCAATTAGACCTAAAATAGACTAAAAATCTTACCAATAAATTGTCTATATCTCGAAGAAATTGAATTATTGCCCTTACACAAAATGCTCGAAATTGTCACAAACCCTAACTTTTTTTTTTTACTTGAATCTTTGATTAAAAGAAGAAATGTTGCTTGTTACACATGAAAGGTGTTGGGTAATATGGTTTTGTGGCAAGAATTGAGAATTCAAATGGTTAAATGATGAAGAAATTAAAGAATAACAAAATTACTAGGCACTGTGTATTATTTCTCTCAATTGAAGGTAAACGACTGTGAAGAGAAAGAAAATAAAATGATTTTTTCCCATTTAACTTCATATACATGTGAATAGATTGAGAAAAGAGTAGTTTAATCTTAAAAATATAAAGGAATGGTGGAGATAGCATTCAAATTAGACAAAATAGTCTTTTAACAAGTTAAATTTTTTGTTTCTTTCAGTTAAAATGTAATTTTTCATCACAATGTATTGATACTTCCATTTAAGTATCAAAACCTCTAGTTGAGGTATTGATACATTTGCTTTAAGTATCAATACTTTAGTCTTTCTTTCAGTCAAAATATAAATTTTTATCAAAAAATGTCTATTCTTTCATTTAGGTATCGATAACTTTACCCTAAATATTGATACTATTGGTTAGAATATTAAACTCTTCTTAAAATGGCTAATTTTTACTAAGGGTATCGATATTTTTAGTTAAAAGTATCAATACCTTTGGTCTGGGTATCGATACCTTTAGTTTGAGAATTGATACCTTTTCAAATTTTTCATTTTTTAATCTTAATATTGATACTTTTACTAAAAGTATTAAAATATTTGGTAAAAGTATCAGTACTTTTAGTCTTCAAAAGTAAAAGTATCAGTACTTTTAGTCTTCAAAAGTAAAAGTACTTGCTTTATTACAACCTCTTTTGTAATATTCCCATTCATCCTCAGTTTTAACCTATTATTAAATGATATAGGTCTATCTATAAATATAAAAGTTGTATATAATTATTTTATCTTTCTAACAGTTTAAGAATCATTCAATTTAGATTTTTCTATAGAAAGTTATGCCATAAATATCAAAGAATATTCAAATTCTCACTATTATTAGATAAGCCTTAGAAATATATCATTTTGAATCACTAAATAACTTAATCTAGGAGAGTAATCAATATAAAAGTTGTAGATAATTAAGATCTCTTTCTAACGCATTAAAAATTATCTAAATTGGAATTTTATAGCTTAAGATATTATTAAAATACTTTAGACTGTTCAAAAAAGATAAATTATACTTGATTTTCGTATGAGAGTATTGATACCCTCTTGAAGGTATTGATACTTTTAAGCAAGTATCGAAACCTTTGAGTTATGATTGATACATAAAAAATATCATTTAAATTTCTTAAAAATTATCACTCTGATTCTTGAAAAATATTATCCAAGTCTATAGTCTATTTCTAATACTATTTTCTCTCTCATTCGAACTTTAATTTCACTTGTTTCTCTTTTTGTACAATCATATTTCTGTTCTCTTTCAATAAACATAAATGGTTCATCAATTTAATTTCTCAATTAATAAAATTTTTACTTAAAAGTCTGGGTACACAAATAGTGCTTTATGAAAACAATTTTTAAACTTAAACAATTTTATTCTTAAACAATTTTATTCAAAACCTCTCAAAACATCCAATATTTATTAATATAACTTTTATTTAACTAATAATGTCACCCGAACATGAATATTTTAAAAAAAAAATACCCTCAATTTAATGAAATAATGAAAATACCCTTGGGCTTAAATTTTGAGTATTACACATCTATCCCAAAAGATTTCGTTAATAATTTGGGTCCAATTTCACGTATATAGTGTAGCAACTTTCTCTCTTATTTTGATATAGAATTTGGCTCATCTCTACCCCCTGCAATTTTAGTAGTCTATCAAAAGCTACTTCTTACTTAAGCTTTCTCACTCTAACACCACTCTTTACTCTTTAAGGCCGGATTGTTATATTATTATTATTAAGGTAAGATTAGGATAAAATGATTTTTATTATTAGTATCAAGGTAAGATTAGGATAAAATGATTTCTAGTCTAACCGCTTTACGTGGTTCTTCTCAAATATTGTTATTCATATATTATAAGATGTAAGGAGTCTAATTGATCACTTATGCTAAGGTGAATACATAACAAATAATAGGTTTTATGAGATAGTGTGGATGCATAATCAAACAAT
Organism: Trichilia hirta; assembly: GCA_035221805.1. Lineage (NCBI taxonomy): Eukaryota > Viridiplantae > Streptophyta > Magnoliopsida > Sapindales > Meliaceae > Trichilia > Trichilia hirta. The sequence continues at coordinate 4,072,039 of JAWDEX010000007.1, read as the reverse complement.
GGCTTATATGTTAACGAATGTTATATTATAAATATAATCCATACATTAAAATATAATATCTATTAATAAATATTTTATAAATATATAATTTTATTAGTGTATTTAAAAGAAATATATTATAAATATATGATTGTGTTAATGCTAAATTTTTTGTTTTTAATTATAATTTTTAATTTATGTAGGATATTAACGTGTATGATGTATTCTTGTATTCTTAAGTCTAATTTAATAAACGATGAATGCTCTAATTGCAAACTTAAAATTTATTTAATATATTATTATTTTTAAATTTTAATGAATTGATCAATTAACAATTATCCTTTGTTTTCTATTGAATCAGATTATTGTTTATATTATTCTATTTAATTTTTAGATATAATGTTAGTTTTCTAATTTTAAATAGTGACTTTTAATTTATATAATATATTGTTTTGTATAGTATCCCTTACATAATTCTAATTTATTAAATAGGGCATGAATATTATTATTGTAAATTAGTAATATAATTTATTATGTAACCTATGTTTTAATTGTGACCTATAATTTTATATAATATTTTAATTTACGTATAAAATTTTAACAAATTAATCAATCTATCATTAATGATGTATTTAACTATTTTATTGTTATACTATTATATGCAGTAGTTAAATATAATTTCAGTCTGTTACGTATTTAGTTATGATTTTTAATTTGTAATGCATATAATATTGTATTTCGTAATTTTTGTGATTGCTTTAATGTATATTATTGTATTTTATAATTCTAATTTAATAAATAAAGGGTGAATTTTGTAATTCTGAACTTGTAAATTTATTTAATCTATTATTATTTTAAATAATCTATTAAATAATTAAATTTATTGATATTGTATTTAATTAATCTATTATTTATAATATTATATTTAATTTCTAAATATAATATTAATTTATAGTTTAATTATGATTTTTAATTTATATAATGTGTATATTATTATATTTTATAATCTAATTTATAAACTTATATTTTGTTTAATCTACTTTTATTTAAATTTTTATCAAATGACAATTAATTTAATTAAAAGAAATACTATAGTTGGTATTTTATTTTATCTTAATTTTAATAAATTAAATATTATTAATAAAATTTATTTATATCTATTTTTTTGTTAGGGGCTTATGGGCTGGCCCATTGTACTATTTAAAATAGTCCATTAGTATTATTGCACTACCCAAGACCACCCATAAGCCTGGGGCAAAAATTTCAAAGGGCTTGGGTTAACTAGACACAATTATTGTTAATATCTGAGCCAGCCCTGCATTTGAGCTCTCTGGATTATATTTTTATATCGGCCCGATCGATTTTTCATTTCTTTTTCTTGTATGATAGCATGGATATTGAACCAATCACACAGCATTTTTAAAATATGAAAATGCGTTGAGAACAATTGTCGATGTGTTGGTATTTATTAACGAATATTTAAATTTTTAATATTTATTACCTTTTATTAAGATTTTTATATTTTATCGTTCGTTAATATTAATTTCCACAACCTTAATTTTCTGTCTATGCTACTAGTTATAAATAATTAAATATTTATAATATAAAAAACATAATCTTGATTAAGATAAAATTTAAAAAAAATATATATTTCAGAGTTAGATTCATCTTCTAATTCAATTACATAGGATTATTATATATATTTTTTTAAATTTCTGTCATAGGTATGAAAATATAATTTTTTTCATTATTTTTATTTTTTAAAATATAAATATTTATAAAATATATTATGAACACATTTAAAACCTATTCTTACTTTTGTTATAAAGTAAATCCCTCTTACACATATATAACATATACAATGAAGTAAACCCTAATCTCTTTCTTAATAATCTTTCTAATCTAACATCACACTTTTCCTTTCCATTAAAGAATCCAAAAGTGATTAGCAATTTTCTTTTAAAGAATTTGCCGCTCCTCTTTCATTCAAACCCTAAAATTGATGGTCAAAGATGTCATAATAATGATGATGGTTAAAACAATAAGACACTCTACCTACCAAGTAAAAGCAACAAAGAATTTGCACTTTCCATTCCAATATTTTAACCCATGAAATCGTCATAAAAGCAAGGCCTCTCTCTTGGATCTTGTTCATTTTCTTGTTTGTTATCATTATTACAAGAAAGAAAGAAAAATCAATGTCTTTTTCTTTGTTAAGTTCAATTCATTTTCTTTTGTCTAGAAATTAAAGTAGAAACAAGTGGAAAGAAGGAAGGTTATTAATTATAATTATGCCTATTTTCTCGTGTTCTTCAAACCCTTTTTTATTCACATGTCCATCCATTTTTTTTGGGTGTCAACTTTGTTAGGCTTTTTATAATAAGATAATGGAAAGGGAAATCCTTTTCTTTCTAATTCTAAACAAACATTGGATTATATATATATATACTCCCTATAGAAGAGAAGCTCATTACGAGTGTTATATAATTGTTATATATTTATATTTTTATAAGACCAAATTGAAAATTCATAAAAATTAAAAAAAAAAAAATTATGAAGTAATAATAAGAAATTTTTCATTTGCATAAAAGTTAATTAATAATATTTTTTATTTATATAAACATAAATGATTATTCGTATATTATAATCATTTGATGTCATAAATCTTTCTCTTTTGGGCATATAAATATAAATACGATACGTCGTCGTTTAATGTTTACACTCATATCAACAAATTATAAGCACAATATGTATTGCATCATTAATTTAAAATTAGACATTCAATTCAATTCAAATCTAATCAAATCAAATTATTTTCATGGGTTTTTTTTATGTTTGTTTCCTAAGAAACAAACCAAATTAAAACAAAAATCATCTTCTTTTTCATCTATAGATTTAAGTTTGGTGGAATACACAAGATTGACGTTGACTCAATTTTAAAAACTTATATTCGACGGAGTAAAATTATTTAAATTAAAAAAAATAATATTAAAACTTAAAATGAAAGTTGATACGATATAATTATATTATTATTATTATTATTACATAATTTGTTCTTATTTATTTTTTTGAGATTATTTTATTACTATAAAAATATAGGAAACGTGACAGTAATATAATTTTGTCCAATTGAATTTATATAAATAATATTAAATGGATTAAAATTAGAAGTTATTAACAAATTTTATATAAAAAAATATTGATAATATAACGAATAAATTTAAAAAAAATGCAAAATAATGTACCGTACAATTTTTATGTATCATAGTTTTACCTTGAACATACACAAAAAAACATGAATTTCAATAAATTAAAACTTGTTTAACTTTTACTTTTTGTTTGGTATCTGATATATATGTATATTTTTTTAAATTTATTTGGAAAGATTGATTAAATCGATATAATTTTAATAATTAAATTTATAAATTCAATAATTTTATGTGTTATTATTTTAAATTTTTATAATATAACAAATAGAAACCAAGTCAATTTATTTTTAAGGTATCTTTTTTATAATATAATATTTTTAATTTTGCTGTATTATATTATATATTATTTTATCATTCAATAAATTCCTTACTTTCGAGTATAATTTAATTTTAAATGCAAAATTTTCAAAATATTTAAAATTAGATAAATCTAAACAACATGATTTTCTCTACCCACTTTTTTAAAATTAAAATCATGAAATCCTACCCAATAAAAAATAATTAACAAAAATAATGGATCATTATATTATTTAAAATTTAAACATAAAAATGCAAAACATATTAACCATGCATAACCTCAGAAAAATTAGATAAATTATATTATTTATTAAAAATTAATTTCATAATATGCGGGAATATAAATAATTTTTTTTTTTTTTTCACTTTTTAATGAATATTAACTAAATTCTATTGGAATGTATTGTTTGGAGTTGTTTCCGCCAGTTCTGAGACAGACTGGGAGACAGAGTAGGCTTCGTGTAGTAGAATATGGACATGAAATAGCAGAATAGGTGATATAGCAGAATAGGTGATACTTCTCGTGATCTTCATTTCCATCTTTTTCCTCATTCACTCTTCAACCTCTCTTCTCTCGTGCCCTAACCCTAGAAATAATACGATAGAAACATTAAAAAAACAAGATTTTTTCATGAAAAAATTCTCTGTTGCTTACTACTCATTACTACTACTACCCCTTTCGCTCTCTTCAAAGACATTCAATTTTTTCTTTTGTTAACTTTCTGGGTATCTGATTATCATCTCTGTGGTTCACTTTTTATCATCCAACGGCTCTGATCCTGTTTCAGGTACCCTATTCAAGGTTCTTCACTTGATGATGTTTATGTTTCTGCTTTTCCTCCATCCTTTTTCTTTATAATTTTTACTTTAGAGCTTTCTTGTTTTCTTATGTTCTGTTGTTGTTCTTTCTTTTTTGCCTTTGATTTATGTGGGAAAGTAAGCTTATATGATTCTGCACAACTAATTTGTTGACGATTTTAATTTATTTTTAAACAAATGTTGATTAAATTTTAGTTTTTGTATTCTTAAAATATTTTATTTTATTTTTTTTGAGTTTTTGTTTGTTTAATTGATGATCAGAGTGGAAATCTCATTATGTATACTTTTGAAAATAAAATAAAATAAAATAATTCTGTTAATTTATACATATTAAACTTTGTCAAACATATATGCAATTCTTTATCATAATTCTCCAAACCAGCTTGTAATAAAGATTTATAATTTTTGTTTCCATTTGAGCATCACTGTTGTTGTTTAGATAGATCTCGATGGTAGAATGTAGATATGAGGTCGGTTCTAGGCAGGCCAAATAGGCAAAATCAGGTTATAGGGATAATATCTCGTGTTTGCTGTTTCAGATGTATTATTTTGCTTGCTGAACTCAGAAAATTAAATTTGGAAGCAACTTCCAATTCATCTGTTCTTGTGGAATGCGCATTTGTTAATCAAGTAGATAATGGCATTTTTAATTGATGAATTTATTTATGCATTAATTGTCTAAATAGATGAGTGTGAATATCCTATATGACGGCCAATATGGATGTTTGTACAAATTTCTTAATTTTCAACAAGTGGCTGAGTTTGAATTAATGGACTTTATGATTTCTACTTGTGTATAAATTAGATATTTCCTGCCATTCTCATTCCAAATTTTGACTCTAATTAAAAGAGAGCCATGTTCAACCTCAAATTTTGTAAGTTGGTTTCTGGAATGAATTAATTGATACTATGTTGAGTGCTCTTTACAGCATTGTTCTTTAATAAGCTAGTATCGTTTTAATTATAGAGGAGTTAGTTTCTTCGTTTGTAGTTATCTGAAATTCAGCAACTATGGCAGGATTGGGATGCTTCATTTTGAAATTAGTAGAGCACTATTAACGGGGCATTTGTATTTGGGAAGAAGTATGATTACAGAGAACTTTGTGGAATATATAGCGTTCTCTCTGTATTCTGTGCTCCTCTATCTCCGAAATGCTTCTTCAGAAATGGGTTAGTCTGAATTTGCGCAGCCATATTTCTCTTTTGTAGTCTTTGATTGAACTAAACAAAGATGGAAACGTCATACAATACCTGTGAAATTATTGAATCAAATGAAGAAATAGATTTTGAATTAAAAATAGATGAGAAAACCAAAAAGCATTCTCTGCCAAAATCTGGAAATAAGTATTCTATAGAGGATGATATTAATCGTCTTTTTGAGGCGATTGATGTTAAAACTTCAGCTAGGAGCTTGGACGCCTTACGAAAGAGTGCATTGAAAAGACCAATTAAAGTAGGTTCATCTCAAGCATCAGGGATCGGAATTTCTGAGCATGTGAGTTTGAAGCAGGCACTGAGAGGATTATGTATCTCTCAGGCAGCAGAGATGGCTGCTATAAAGCGGTTATCAAAGCCATTGAGTTCTTCAAGGTCATCGGAAGCGGGGACTATTAAACGATTGTATAGGGCTGTAGTAGTTGAGGCCAATGAATCTGGCCTTCCTCTGAATGAAGGTAAAGGTAATTTGATGGAAATATCTCTTGTACCAGAAAAAATAACAGTGAAGTCTACTGAGAAGGTTCCTGAATCCATGCAAGCGCTGGAGGGAGAGCCTTTAAGCCAAGCTGCTCAACCTTCTATATCCTCAGATATTGCAACAAAACCAAAGGAAATAATGAACAAATTACCATCTATGGATCAAGTTGTTCCTTTGGTAACAGAGTTTGAGAAGGAGAAATCAATGGCAGAGCTTCAAAAGCTAAATTCAATAGAATCTTCATTTGTTGCCATTACCCATACAGAAGTCCAGGATGTGAATTTGTTGGCTCCTTCCTCCGTTGAGATTTCAGTAAGCACTCCTGTACCAGATAAGGAGGTAAAAGGCAAGTTGCACCCTGGATCTTCTTTGTCTAATTCCAGCACAGGTAGCAGGGTGAGCAAATGTGGTAGCAATACTCCTTGTCTAATTAAACCAGTTTTCCGGAACAAGAGCTTTGTCAAGAGAAAAGTAAAGCAGGATACAACTTCTGTCTCCAGCAGTTCCACTCCATGTGATGGAAGTGCCAATAATCATCTGGGTCCTAGTACATGTTATGGGGATGACCATACGCACAACTCTACTGTGAACAATGAAAGGAAAGAAAATGTCAAAACTTATCAAGCTTCAAGCAGCACAAATACGTGCACTGAAGTGAACTCAACTGTTGTAGACACAAGCTCAAGCAAACCAGTTTTTGGTTTGAATTGCGGTAACAGAACTAAAGCTGTAGTGACAAAAGTTGATGAGAGATCAAGATCAAGGGAGAATGGAGAATTCTCCCAAAGCTCAAAAAGTAGCATTGGTGACTATAGTAGTAGCACAAGCATTAGCGAGGATAGCATTCTTAGTGGGTCTAGTCGTGGTGGCAATAGGCCTCATATGTCAAATGATCTGAGGTGGGAAGCTATTCGCTGTGCTCAGAAGCAGCATGGATGCTTGGGTATGAGGCACTTTAAACTTCTCAAGAAGCTTGGATGTGGAGACATTGGGACTGTTTATCTTGCAGAGCTAAGTGGTACAGGCTGCTTATTTGCTTTGAAAGTGATGGACAGTGACTTTCTGATTGGCCGAAAGAAAATGCCTAGGGCTCAAACTGAAAGAGAGATAATGCAAATGTTGGATCATCCTTTTCTTCCTACACTATTTGCGCATTTCACAACTGATAAATTCTCATGCCTGGTTATGGAGTATTGTCCTGGTGGTGATTTGCATGTGTTAAGGCAGAAACAACCCGGCAGATTTTTCTCTGAACAAGCAGCTAGGTATGTATCTATTTTTGCAGCTTCCTTTATTTTTTGGATTTGTCATACAACATTCTTAACTTAAAAAGAGATGTTACTATATAGTCTCCTATGATATATCTTGTTTTGAGTTATTTCATAACTTACCTCTGAATACTTTCTTCTATCTTCTCTCTTCTCTGCAAGCATTTCGGTTTTTAGTTCCTAAGTGAACTATTCACATGCAGGTTTCCTCCATCCTATTTTGAATTGCTTGTAATGTCAATACTTAATCTAAAGCCATGTTAAAAGGCTTAGCGGCCATAACTTATGGTGGATATTCAATAATTATTGTGGAAATTTTGATTCCAAGGTTGTTCGCATCTTGAGCCAGATGGAAAGTGATAAACACGTAGATCCCATGTTTCTGTTTGGTCATTTAGTGTGTAGAAAGAGTCAGAGTATTTTGTTTCTGCTTTTGCTGTTGGTCAAAACTAGCAATAGGCACATCTTGACCCCTGAATGAATGAATGAACCAAGTTGCCACATCTGCTTAAAACTATTTAAGAATCTACCACTCAATTGATCATCCAAACTCTCATTGTACTCTCATCCACACAATCTTCTCAATTCTAATTTGTGGCTATCACATCTGCAGATTTTATGTTGCCGAAGTGCTCCTTGCATTGGAATACTTGCACCTGCTTGGGGTAGTATATCGAGATTTGAAACCAGAAAATATCCTGGTTCGGGAAGATGGCCACATCATGCTCTCAGATTTTGACTTATCACTCAGATGTGCCGTTAACCCAACGGTGCTTAAATTGTCTTCACCTGTTGAGGAGCTACCTGCAAAAAAGGCTTCGAGCCCATGCTCTGAAGCTAGCTGCATTGACCCATTTTGCCTCCATCCTTCCTGGCAAGTCTCCTGCTTTACTCCTAGACTACTTTCAGTTGCTGCAAAATCTCGGAAGATAAAATCAGACCTAGCTGCTCAGGTTAGCCCACTGCCGCAGCTTGTAGTGGAACCAACTGGTGCCAGATCGAACTCGTTTGTTGGAACCCATGAGTACCTGGCTCCAGAAATCATAAAGGGTGAGGGTCATGGGAGTCCTGTAGATTGGTGGACATTTGGGATTTTTCTGTTTGAGCTATTATATGGTCGGACCCCTTTCAAGGGATCTGGAAATGATGAAACGCTCTCAAATGTAGTGTCACAGAGCCTTCGATTCCCTGGTTACCCTGCAGTTAGTTTTCATGCAAGGGATTTGATTAGAGGATTATTAGTAAAGGAACCAGACAATCGGCTTGGAGCCGTGAAAGGGGCTGCCGAGATCAAACATCACCCTTTCTTCGAAGGCCTTAACTGGGCTCTTATACGGTGTGCAATTCCGCCAGAACTGCCAAAAAGCTGCGATGCTATTATCAGTTCACGAGCTATGACTTTGCAGAAAAAAGAAAGCACCAAATGTGAAGAGTTGAAGGGTGGTCCAGAAGAGACTGCAGAGTTTGAAATGTTTTGACTCGTAGCATGAGGTGGTAAGACACAGAGAGATGTTTGCTTTTCTTTTTGAGAAAATGAGATTTGTCTGTCATTCATCCTTTGTTTGTAACTTGATATATATATATATATATATATCCATTGCATATAGTGTACATGTAATGCAAGAGAATTCGCCAGCAAGTTTAGAGTATGATAAGCTGGTGTTCATTTTGTTTGGTCTAATTGCTCGAGCACTCTCCATTGTTTCTTGATTCAAGCAAGCATAGAATAAGTAAGACGAAAATAAAAAAGTGATATATATTGTAGAAATACCAAATTATAAGAACAATTAAAAACAAAAAAATAAGTGTAAAGATTTTGCAGTAGAAACAATCCAAATCCGAACCATTCTGCAATCATCAGCCTAACTGGCTCGTGGGTATGGTAACAATAATAAGAACATAAAATCCAAACAATAATCTGATTTACTTTGGTCTGGGGTCCGCAGAGAAGGTGATAACACGAAGGCATCGGAGTACCCTCGCACCACCAGAGTGTCACCTCGTACAAATTTACGAATTTGCCATAATAATCGCCACAAGTAAAATCGCCATTTTTCCATCCAAAACCGAACTCAAAATTTCATGTGAACATTTACCATATTTATAAACCACCTTCTTCTTCTTCTTCTTATGGTTGTTTGATAAAGGCTTCGTCGTCAATGGCTTCTTCTGCTTCTGAAGAGATCACCAAACCCTTCTCTGTTCTGTTTGTGTGCTTAGGTGACACCTGTCGGAGCCCCGCTGCAGAGGGTGTGTTCAGAGATATTGTGAAGAAGAGAGGTCTTGATTCAAACTTCAATATTGACTCTGCTGGAACCATTGATTACCATGAGGTAAGCTATATATTATATCTCCATTAATTGCTTAATGAATTGATGTATTTACAACTCAACTCGGACTGAGTATGAATCTATCATAAAGGGAAATTTGGCAGACCCAAGAATGAGAGCGGTCTCTAAGAGACGTGGGATTGAGATTACATCGATTTCAAGACCAATCCGAGCTTCCGATTTTAAAGATTTTTATCTTACACTTGCAATGGACAAGCAAAACAGAAGTATAATCACAATATTTATTAATTTGGATTCTGGGCATACCTACATTGTCTTGTATTGTTTCACCATTTTCAACTTAAGTTGATTTGTATGGTTCTCTGTTTATTTGTTTATGTTTCTGTTTAGAGGATATACTGCTGGCTTTTAATAGTTGGAAATTGAGAGAGACGCTCCCTGAAGATGCACATAACATATTTTTGACTCCCCTATCTCATTGTAAGCGCAATGCAGGTTATCATAATGTGCTCTTACTTGAAGAAACACGATGAAACTGAAATCCCAGATCCATACTGTGGTGGACCCCAAGGATTTGAGAAGGTAAATATATGTGTAATTCATGGTATCATTTACAATATGGAACGTAGGGTGAAGTAACCATTTATCTCTACTCTGTTTTGCACATTTTAGAGCTGCATACTTGCATATTAACCATGATATTGGTTGTGACTTTATATTGTAATGACTTTAATTATATTTTCATTAACTGTGACATGATGTATTACTAAGTATTAGCTGTATGTCTCATCTTTCAACCATGATTTGTATTCCAATTAGGAGATTTGCTAGTCTATTTCTTCTTAGTAACTTTATTGTTTTAAGAAAATTCTGGTTTTAGAGATTAGGTAATTTTCTTTTACGATTTATCTTATTAAAAGTGGGGTTCAACTTGTAGAAGAAAAAATTATTCCTAAAATAAATAAGTTCTTATTTACTATGTTTAGGGAGGTTGAGTTCATTTGTCAAATATCTTCTAATTTCTAAAGGCGGATAGGTTTAGTGAGAGTGAGGTCTATTGAGATTACGTCTTAGAAGAAATATATTCTTACTACATAGGTTGAGTTTAGTGATCAAATATCATGTAATCTTGGAAAGTAGACAATTGTTGGCTAAGTTGGTAATACCCAAGAGGGGGGTGAATTGGGTTTTAGGAAATTTAAATGCTAATTTATGAAAATGCAATTAATATGAATTTGAATGTTATGAATGTCAAAGAACAAAGCAAAATAACACTGTAAAATTAAAGAGATCAGAGAAGAGAAATGCAAACAGGGGTCTATAATAGTTCGGCAAATTGCTTACATCCACTTTCTCGACTTATCTTTCACACTGAGCTTTTGTTATTATTTTGTTTTTTCGGGTCAAGTGTAACCCAACTTTACAACTCCTTTTTTTCAGTGAAGGGCAACTAGTAAAATCTCTTCTTTCTAACGGGTGAAGCGAAACCAAAATTTTTCCT
>JAWDEX010000007.1:4047644-4057802 GCA_035221805.1 Trichilia hirta | reverse complement strand
TACAATCTTGTTAGAGATAAATCTAAAAAAACTATAAGATTACCAGAGAGGTATGTCTATTCAGATTTTGCTTACTGTCTTTTCATAGTCGAAGAGGTAGAGAATTAAGTTATAAATTGTAATCACTCTTGTTTTATTTTCAAAATCGTGTTAAGGTGGAGATTGTTGTCATATTTGCATGTATCACAAATTTTCATTATGCCCTTTCTTAGTGTTATAAATCAGAGTATTTTTGTACATTTCAAGATTTAAGATTTTAATATATAAACAACTTTAAAGTCATTTTGAAAGTGAGAGTGTAAGAGTGAATAAGAATTAGGAGAAAAAATGAGTTAAAGAAAATGTATAATTCGTAAACACTTTCATTTTTATAATGAATTATTCTTTATCTTCTGCCGTGGTTTTTTTCAATTTAAGTTTTTCACGTAAATTCTTGTATCATTTATTTTAAATTTTGCTTGTCTTTACAATTTGTATTTCCAAATTATTCATTGATCTTATGTAGTAATCACAACACATATGGGCTAGCATAAGGGTACAACTGTCCTAAATTCGTGAATTTACACTGATCATGCAAGAGAAGGCATTAACAAGGTCTGAATCTTCCTCATTTACACGGATCTTTGCTGTATCGGGGTTGGCCAAAAGAAGTTTTGACACGAGATATCCTGCAATGGACCATGTTTGAAATAGCCATGACTGTTTTCCAATGAAATCTTCCTTGCTTAATATCATAATATTCAGGCTACCGTCTTCCAGCTGTAATCACAGGTCTCTCTATCTTTATGGAAGCCACAAGGAGCTGAGATAAAAACCACAATAATGTCAATTTCATAAAATTTATTTCAAATAGAATCTGCAGTCTAAGGGAAATGTAATGGAAATTTATGCTTCTCTTGTATACTATCACATACTATACATGATTCAATAGAAAGTCATCAAAAAGTTGTCCAAAAATGTCGGGCCTATGAGAAAATACAAACGGCTGCCACAATTTTTGAAGGGTGAGAACCCTAAAACGAATGCTCCTACAGAATCATACATAACAAAGTACTATTTTCAACTAAGGCTTCATTTGGGATTGTGTTACTTCTACTGTACTTTAAGAGCAAAGCTAAAATAGTGTTTGGTAACATTAATTTTTAGTGAGATAAGATATTTATTAAAGTAAGAACTGGACATGCAAGCTTAAAGTTAAACCGATGGCAAGTGTTAAACAATGATATTTGAGCTGCAATATGCCCCCTCAAAATGCAAAGTACGAAGACCCAATACTGCCATAATTACAAACACAAACACAAGCAGAAGCATTAAATCAAACACACAGATTATCATAATCTGATTAGTACGATGGAGGTATTCCAACACAAGACGACTTGGTTAAACTAACTTCCATGATATGTTGAGTAGCCATTTAACCAAAAATTTAAACTATCAGATGAACACCAATAATATTTTTCAAGCTATGGTGTATCTTCATATAGCGTTGTATCTTTAAAGACATGCTAGGTTGTTATTCCCTAAAAAATGCTTATAACCACAAGAAGATAACAAAATACAAATTATGGCATGGCTATGAACTAAGTACTTCTATTGATGTCTGAAGACTCGTTTGCATTTTAGTTTTAGATATATAACAGAGTGAAATGCCAAGATGTCATCTTATCCCTGCACCTAGTAGTCAAGCCTTGGAGCAGTAGAAGCAATAACCTCTTGATGCAACTCATAAATACCAAACTAACCTGCCAGAGCAAAGTTGGCCAAGAACCTCCATTGTGATAAGACCAGGGCCTGCAATGGAATATCAGGTTAAAAGTAAGTGGAATGATCTAATAATATAAAAAACATATTAGTCAATGGTAAATAAGAACATCATGGTGATAAAAATGAAAGACAGTACGTGTTTTTGGGATCAGTGCCAGCGATAATTCTCCATTTTTGGCCTTCGAGAGAAGGCTAACATTTTGAGTGGCATCTCTGCTACTAACTCTCTGCATTTTGCTGTAAAGAGATCCCATATGGCATGTGACTGATCCTGCATTGCATGACTGCTAACATATACCATAAATTTCCCAGGGAAAAGATTCGAAAATTCATATGAACTGGCTGCAGATTTCCAATCAAATGGCCACCTCTCTTCGGCATACATTCCACCAGCCAGGTTGGAATTTCATCTGGGTAGATATTGAACTTATTAACTGCATCATACGAGTGTGATAACGTTTCATTTCATTCAGTTTTTTCATATCAATCCAGTAATATTCCCTGATGTGGAATGAAAGTGCAACTAGACCTTTATTTAGAGCTCTAATAAGGTCTGCTGATCCATCCTCAGCAGTGAGCATTTCACATGAACAAAGTAATGCTGAATAAAAGAGTGTCTACACAATGACCAGAGAATTTGTAAAAATTTATGCCATCACTTTTATATGAAGAAGTTTTGCCACCATGCACCAGAAGCTTCCACGGAAGAGAAAAAAATAACAAGTTATTAAGTTTAAAAAGGAAAAAATGAACCTGCATCTACAACGGATAGCCATGAATTCCCATGCAACGGTCTATCATGCACGAGTCATCCGTTACCAACAGAGTTGGAAACATATCAAAACCATCAGCAAGGCACAGCTTTAAAATAATTTTAATTCCTGTTTGCACATCTACTCTCTCTTGCACTGAAAGATCCCAGTGCATTTTCCATAAGCACGTAACAAGATAATCTACCACAATCCTGGAAGTATAACCAGAAGTTGTAAAGAAACTCCTCAGTGCAACAATAGTTAAGCATAAAACCAGATATATAGATGCAAATAGGTATTTGTGGAAATTAAATTCCTACCAGAATCAACAGGTGCAACAAGGCCAATTGCAGCTTAACCGAAGTCAGGATCTAAAACTACTTCAATTGAAGAATAATCACCATCAAGGGGAACAGTGCACACTTTGAAAGTGGCAGGCATCGGTCCTTGGCCAGGACTGTGACAATCCATAGTTTTCTCCCAGCTCTATCATCAGAACGCACTTTATTTACTTATATAAGGGAATAAAAAATATAGAAGTACGTATCCAATGAAGTGATACAGGAAACAAGATTCATATGCCCAACAGAGCTTTCAGATAATAAGATCTAAGAAAGCATGCATGTGGATTTGAGACAGGACTCAACTTGCATTTAGACCAATCAAATATCAACGGAAAATATCTGTTTTAAGAAAAACGTCTGCATGACACAAGAAAAAAGAAAGAAATCAACTGGCACATTCGTAACAGGTCCACACCTAGGTCATCACAAAATTAATGGAGGAAATTGCACCGGATATGGAAAGAAGGCGAGGAAATTCTCAAAATATGACACTATACTCATTTATTTCGCATAAATGACAAACAATTAAGAAAAAATAAAAAATAACCTTTAAAGAATTAGCGTAGGCTTTACACTTCTTATGCAAGACTCTCTCTATTCACCTGTTACTCATCCCTTACTAATTACTCATCTCTTCAGTAATCATCCAACCTTTACACTACTTTACACAACTCATTTTCATACGTGGGAATTACCTGACCTATACTCAGCTATGGTAGAGTAATTTCCTAAATCTTATAGTTGTAGTTGCCTCTTACCCAATCATGATCAGGTAATTTTGTAGATGTTAGCTCTACAGTATTAAAAACAGGAGTTCAAAAGCTATAGTAATGAATCTTAAAAATTTGAACAAGTACTTGAATAGTCAGAGCCTGTTGTGGCAGCGTAATATCAGTAGTTGAATGAGATTACTAAAAGTCTTCTAATGCATTTGGTGTGTTGTAGAATCAAAAAAGTAAAAGTAAATGAAAGCATATAATGAATTGGATTTGTTTTCTTGCAAGAATGAAGGGTATTTTAGGCTTTAAGAGGTCATTTAGGCATGTTTGTTAACAAATGAAAGAAAAGTCACAGTTTTGGAAATTATTCACCTTCATGGGATATTTAAACAAACAAAACTCCCACATCAGTGCGTTTCTAATTATAAACATTTAAAATTAAAAAGAAAATGGTCTGGAGGTATTTTTGTATACCCCGACAAAAGATGTTGTGGTCAGTAGTGGTCATTAAGAAAAAAACAAATCCAGAGTCTTATGCTTAAATCTCTGGATATCGAAAACAAAGGCAGAAAAGAAAATAAGCTGTCACATGAAAATGTTCGCCTAAATTTATACTATCAACCAACTGCTAGTAATGGCTAATTTGATAGTTAAAATCCATATTACCTGCAACTGAAGGGTGTGAAGGATGAAATTCCGGACGATATCAGGCTCTCCTTTCAAAAGGAAAGCAATCCCAGAAGGTATGAAATCACGAATAAAGACTTGATCATAGTTTAGAATGCTCGAAGCATTAGGGTCATTAGCAGCAATAGTTCCAACAGGATTTCCACAGTAGTAAACAATAGACTGTCTTAGTAAATCCCATGCTTCTTCCTCAATTGAGTTTTCATCCCACTTGTCGTTTGATGCAAAACCTCCATTTGCATTTTTCAAACGTCTATCCAACTCAACATTAGGCTCATTAGATTCACCAATAATAGGATACGATGCTTGTCTTCCGTCATCCGCCGTAAAACTATCAACGCCAATACTTTCAATTCGTCGGCCTTTGCATCTCATGAACTTTAACCTATGAAATGCGCAGACCCTGAAGGGGTTTTGTAAACCATTTTGCAACTCTGTGCATCCAATTCCTTTATTCTTTGGACAATTTACATTAAACTTCAAAGAATTCCAGTTCAGACGTCGATGAAAGGAACTAAGACAAGGTGAAACCCCTGAGAAAACCTGTAGAACTGCTTCTGCAGCAGCAGCCATTCTCCTAATGTACAACCAAATTCTAAAGACGTTGATTTCTCAACCTAAATAAGCAACCTGCAAGTAGAAAAAAGAAAACAAAATTGACATAATCCTTCAATTGCAAAGTATACATACGATTCAGTAAAAGCATAAAAACATTTTATCCAATAAACTCATAAGAATTATCAAAAAAGATTGTATATTTAAAAAAATACCGAATTAACAAACATAGCAAAAAAAAAAATTAATACAATTATTTGATTTGATTCAATCAATGAAAATTACATCCTCAATATTTAAAAACGATTCTATATTTCTCCAGTAGATATACGTCAACTGTCAGAAGAGGATGAAGAAATGGTTCGAGTTTCAGTATGTACTCGAGTAATCAACTGCTCACCTCTTCTATTATCATGTCTAGTTTTCTTTCTTTCTTTCTCTATTTTATTTTTTTTTTCTCTTAATCGGGAAAATGCGTAGGGTTTCCTCTATAAACAGTGTTCATTTTTGGTAAAATCCATTAAGTCATTTTCCCTGGTTCCAAACAAGACCAGGCTTAGCTGGATTGAAAGTAAGGTTTGCGATTGCGCCCCACGGTGACGTGCGTAAGAAATTTTTTTGATAGTACCCTATTTATAAATTTCCACAAAAATTAGGAATTATAATATTTTATAAATTAATTTATATAATTATAAAAAATTATTTTATCATTAAAATAGGAATTTTTATTGACTATATTGCTTTTAAATAATAGTTAAATTTTCCATAAGTGTTTGTAATCGGTGTTTTTATTCAAATTTTATTACATATAAATATTTATCAATAATTTTTATAGTTAATTGTAAAAAATATAAAATAATTTTTTATTTTCAAATATTATTAATTTTATATTTTTTATTGTCACTTTAATATATTATATATAAATAAAAATATATTTTAATTTAAATATATTTAAAGTGTATAAATATATGTTATGAAAAATATTTTATATTAATATAGGTAATAATTTAATTAATAATGATTTATTTTCAATTATTGTAATTGTAATCATCAAAAATTTTAATAATTAGGGCTTAGTTATAAAAAAATAAAGAAAAATATCATCACACTATATTTAAAAGGAAAATTTAATTTTTATATAATATTTATAATTACAATAAAAGAATTTATTGATCAATATTTGAATGTGATAAAATATTAAATAAATTTTGAATATAAACAATTGTTGATAATTTAAATTTTTCTTAAAAATTGTGTAACTAAAGAATTATAAAAGAATATTAACATGACTTATAATAGGGTTATTTTATATATTATATAAAATAATTTATGAGATAGTATAATTTTTTAATTTTTATGGGAGTTATTATAAGAAAAAATTATTGGGTGGAAAAGGTTAATATCTTCCATGCATGCTCAACTAAAATTAGCCAACGTGACCCATTTTTACAAATTGAATTGCAGCACTTGGGGATTGGGGAATACAATTTTAGATGTTTGGTATCAGTAGTTATGGATCCGGGCCTTGTTGTCCGACCATTTACAATTTCGTGCCCGAATCTACATGGGAATAAATTATAAAATTCATATAATATCTATAAATATATTATTATGTTTATTAAAATTTAAAATATTTTCAATTATTAAATTTAATTTTTTAAATTAAGCTTATTAATAAAAGAAATAAAATAATTAAATTAAAAAACATAATATATTCGCAATTATTAAATAAAAAATCAGAAAATAAAACAATTTATGTTAATGTTATTGTACCTAATAATATAATTATTATAACAAAATTAAATTGCATAATATAATTTGTATAATACTTCATACAAAAATAAACAAATTAAACCGTAAGTTAAAAGTTACATTTCCTAAATTAAAATGTTAGAAATTCTTGGCTCTAAGTTACAATTTTTATTATTTAATTTATATTTTTTTAATCTACAATAAAAAAATTTTAATTCACCAAAATGGTGAGTATTGGTTAAATTTATTTATGCGTTCATATTCGAATACAAAGGTAGGTAAAGTTTAACAAATCAAATTTGTAACTAGCCAATTTTTGTATTTTAAAGTGATTGTTGACCAATCTATTTGATCGGGTATCCAAACCCACCGGTTACGGGTATACTTAAGGATGGACGTACTTAAATGCGAGTCCATCTATTTCCATTCGGTTTAAAATTTTATTTCAACTAATTTCAATATTATGATTTTAAAGTAAATTAATTTATTAAAATTATTAAAAATTAATTTAATCTAAATTACAAAATGCGATTTGAAATAACTTAAATTGGTAATTTGATTTTTATTATAAAATCAATAATATAATAATTAATTATTATTGATTTTTTAATCTCTCATCAATGTTTAAAAAGGAATTTTGCTAGTAATTTTTTTTAGTCCCTTTGTATACAATTATTTTCAATTATTATTACACAGACACATATAACTTGAGATGATAAATAAATAATAATAATAATAAATTTTATAAGATAATATTAAATAATTTGATTTAGAATTAATCTAATTTAAAATTCAAGCTATAAAAAATAATTTAAAAAATATTAATTTATAAATTCATTCAAAAAATTTTTAAATCGATCCTAACTATCAATTTTAACGATTTAAATTAATTTAAAAATTCCTCCTTTAAACGCACTCCCTGGTAGCTAGCATTTACCATTGCCACAGTGAAGATGACCATCATCACTCGCACGTAGACATTTAATTAAGAAGAAAACTTTAAATGGGATTGTTTTAATAAGGTTTTTTAATATGTTTTTTATTTTTTAAAATTTTTATTATTTTAATAAAAGTATAATATTATTATTACATTAATTTATATAAACACGCACAACTCACCCACCAGCCTATTTGATTACATGGTCAAATAAACATTTTTTTATCAAATTTTTTCTTTTAATTAATCTTTTCATGTACCAAAATTAAGGTTAAGTTTCTTGTTTATCTTCTTTATATTATATGAACAAATATATTTTTAATTTCCCTAATATATATCATGATGGCAACATGCTAAATTCTGTTAATCTTATATCAGTGCCCCAACCAAATGTACACCAGGAGTAGAACACAGTTTGAAACAAATAAGAATATGGAGAAACCAATATGACGGATTCATCACTTTTTCCTTCGTATGCGCATGCGCTTGTTAACCATAATTTAAGTTATAATTACAATACCGAAATTCAAGAAACCCTAGAAAGGTAAAAGTTGCCCAACCTCCTCGGTAAAATTCATCATCACGCTGGATTTGCTGGTCTTGAGTGTGCTCTAGTGAAAATTTCTTTAGTGATGAGTAAAACAACATCACATGCAGAAAGGAAATCTTCAGATCGAAAGAGAAACATTCTGGGATTTCACTTACCATTCGTACTTCATCAGGGTTATGCTCGTCTCATCGAATTCAGGAATATAAAAGTCAAGACGGAACCTGCAGCTTATTGCTGTAAGAGAGGAGAAGGGAAGATTAAATTACATTGAATACCACAATAGTAACCTTCTGTTAGACAAACTCAATATTTATCAGGATTTTAAGTACATAAAATCTTTGTTAATTATGCAATGACTCTGGTGTTTTGCCAGAACTGTCACATCATAATATATTATTTGAAGAATACGTCGCGGTTCTCTGATGCCAGATGGTCAGCAAACATGTAACAGAAGCTTCTGTCACCAAAGTACTATAAGCATATTACTCACCTCTTGCATTTCTAAGCTCGGAGAATGTTGGATACAACGAAGATTTTCTAGTACTTGCGGATTTATTGTGCTAAGTTATGATTTGCTATTCAAATTTTCCTGCTCAATCAATGAAAATAAAATATGTGATCAGGAAGGCTGTGAGATCAAGATTGTTGTAATACAATAAAGATCATAAAATTTACATGCTAACCCATTTTAATCTGATCTTATTAGCCTCAACTTACTTGTAGCTAACCTAGGTGATTAAATTGACCAATTAGGACAAGAAATTTCTTGAATGAAGCGAAATAAATTAATCAATTTCTTTGGAATTACATATAATGTGCCTTCTGGAATCCTCAATGAACATTCAGGGGAAAAAGACTTCATACATTTGATGTCTGGAATCTCTGCAAGAAACATCAAAATAATAGTAAAATTAGAAAAAATAATTCAGAATAAATGAAACAAAATGGTTCAATTGAGGTTAAATGTTAAAACTTCTTGCATCATAACATACAGTTTCCACCCAGATAAGGAACAGATTTTTCACAGAGCAACCTAGAAGAACGCATAAGTCAAAAAGTGTCAATCTAAAGATGCCAAAACAGTTGACGATGCATTATTTCCAAAACTGTTTAGGGATAACTGTAATTTGTGAGTTGTCATAATGTTTTAAGGGAATTTTTACATCCTCTTCTTTTCCAATTTATAAAACAGCCTATATACATAGAAGAATGGTCAAATTTCACAAGAAAGGGAACTTGGACAAAAATCACAAATAGCAGTGGCACAAACGAAGAAAACCAATATGAATCCGAATACTAGCCAAAGCTCCAAAAACTATCCATGTTCTCAAAGCTTTGCTATATAGCTCCTTTCAATAGCCGTCACTCCCAAGAACTGCAAGCGCATTTTCCAAACTCCCAAACCAAGTCTCAAGGTCAATTTGGTTTGGTTTTTCAAGTAGAGCTTTTAACTAAAAAAATATCAGTTGTTCAGTTGTCGTGGGTAACTTTCAGTAAAAATTGTGTAATTAGTTTAATAAAAAATTTTAAAAACTGCATTAAAAGACAAAGAAAGTAAAACTTTTAAAAATAAAATAAGGACATTTCGGACAATTTACCATTTTAAAAAAGCTCTACTGTCAAAACTCCAAAATTTGAGCTTCTTTAAGTAAAGGCAAAACAGCTTTTTTTAATCATTAAAAAACTTGGTGGTAACCAAAATATACAAAAGAGTTTTATAAGGACTTTTGATGTTAAAAAAGCCATTTTGGCCAGTTGAAAACCTAACCAAATGGGCACTTAATACCACAACAACACAGGTCTTCCGCCTTCTTTTGAGCAAAGGGGAATTTTAGCTAATAATTTGCCAATCTGAATACCATTTAAACACAGACCTATCCAATGATTCCATTTAAATTTACAAGTTCAATATGTTAATTATCATCTGCACAATACAACTACAGTGAAACTAGCATATCAGGGTCTGAAAGCCATCTCAAATTAGAAAAACAGCAAGTTTAGAGGGGTACCTTGTAAAATATCACCAAATTTCCCTGTGAACACAAAGGTAACTAAAATTCCCCCGTGAACATGTACAAAATTTCCCTAATCCAGATCA
>JAWDEX010000007.1:4015878-4047544 GCA_035221805.1 Trichilia hirta | reverse complement strand
AATGTCAAAAATGGCTGCCAAGTGGATGATTATTAAATGAATTTGTTGACAAATTTGGATGGAATCTTTGACAAATTTATTCAATAATTTCAGCCGCCACAAAATCGTCATGGATGACTTCAAAGATCAATGATTTAGCCTTTGTGATAAAAATAAAAATACTATAATGCCCTTACGTTTAAGAAATAGAGTTCACAGTTATTACATGTGGACCTCATGAAATAGTGGCATGATAGTTATTCTCCTTTAAAATAATCAACTGTTAAAAAAATAACTAAATATTTAATAAATTTTATTATTAGAAGTATTGTGTGTTTTAAAAATTGAGTACGAGCATTCGATAAATTTTAGTATTAAAGTGTTGTGATAATACAATAGACATATGATTAAATTGTATATATGTCTTTATATTACTTTTAGTCATAAAATTATTAAAGTAATAGAATAAATTTTAAAAAATATATAATTTAATAATATGACATAACTATTGTAATTTTAGTTGACTCTCTCTATATACCCGATAAGAGATTTATAATGTAATGATAATCATATAATGCCAATAGGATTTAGGAAAATATAGGATATACTTATCTTAAAATTAAAATAAGAATTTTGAAAATCACATTAAATGCAATAGTGAATTATTAGATAAGCTGCTTTTTAAAAGTAACTCCTTCACTTTTAAAATCTAATGTGAAAAAAAAAAAGGTAATGAAATAGGCAGTCTTAAATTTTTTATCAAATAAAAATTCATTCCAAAATTATGAAATAAGTTATCTATTATTTTTCAAAAGCATTATCAAATAGGCTCTAAGTCATAAATGGCAAATCCTCACATCATGTGGTTCCGACATCATCCTCAATTAATATAAGATAATTTATGTAATTTTTAGATAAAAGAGAAACATCTTTATTTTTTTTTGTACAACTTTTACAATTGTATAACAATATCTTTACAATTATTTAATAATATCTTTATAGAAACAATATATAGTTTTCAATTGATATAAGACAAATTATATAATTTTTAGAGAAAAAACAAATATATTTATTTTCTTTTGTACAATATTTGTAACTATGTAATCTAAAAACTAAATTATTTTTAATTTATTTTTTATTTGGTTTAGTTCCATTTTGATGAAAATTAAATTAAACTAAAATGTACCTAGCCTTACTTCTAATATACAAATCGTGATGTGTATAAGAGTATTTATAATTAGCAACAATTTATTCCACACAAAAAAAAAAAAATCTTATTGATTAATCTATAATTTAGGCTCAAATATCTTACAATTGTTATTATTGGTGCCTAAATTTCTTTAAGTACAAACAAAATAAAATTTGTTTGTTTAGCATAAGAGCAACAACAAATAAAGTTAAGTAGATTTAAGAAGTGAATAAAAAGTGTCTTAAACTTCTCGTATAACTTATTTTGATATATGAAAGAATGGACAAATGGCACGGTTGATTTGACCAAATAAATCTTCAGTTTTCTTAGTCATAAATGGCAAGTCCTTAAATCATGTAATCTTAGCATGGTCTTCAATTGATATAAGACAATTTATGTGATTTTCAAAAAATAGAAAAATATCTTTATTCTCTTTTGTACAACTTTTATAATTGTATAATGGTATCTATATAGTTATATAACAATATCTTAATAAAGATAACATGAATTCTTCAACCGATATGTAATTTTTAGAAAAGAAAAATATATATTATTTTTTTAAAACTTTTATAATTGTGTTTGTTTAGCAGAAGATCAACAATAAATAAAGTTAAATAGACTTAAAAAGTGAATACAGAGTGTCTTAAACTTCTAGTATAACTTATTTTGATATATAAAAGAATGGACAAATGGCGCAAAGGATAATGAATTAAATCCTGTGTTGTTTTAGTCATAAATAACAAGTCTTTAAATCATGTGGTCCCAGCATGGTTCTCAATTGATATAAGATAGTTTATATGATTTTTAAAAAATAGAAAAATATCTTCATTCCCTTTCGTACAACTTTTATAATTGTATAATTGTCACATTCGATCTCGTGGAGTCTATACATGACAACCATTGTAAGCCATTTAGATATATTTTGATACTCTAAAATGTATCACAAGGACCTACAAGGTCACTTGATATACTTACCATAGCAAAATATTATTTATAAAATTAACCTATTATCATACGTTCATCCATCTTAAGATATAAATTTACTATTTTTAAATAATTCATCATGACATAGAAAGCATTTAAATTATCATCATTACATAAATATGATTTTAAATTTTTTTAAAAAATACATAGATACATAAGCAATATCCCAATAAACATAAATAAACTTATCATGTGAGTTGAGAATGAAAATCCTACCAAAATTACTTCAACTCTTGATATAGTTGCTACTACCACATCACTCTCTCTAACTCTATTAGAACTTAAAATTGCAAGTAAAAAGGGTGAGTAAATCAATACACAATAATATTAAAATATGTTTTTTAATTTAAAGAATACCAAAATAAGGAAAACCATATAAAACTAGTTTAAAACGTTCATATTTATTAACAATCATGGCCTGTATTTAAGAAGGCATTCAGGTTTGTCACCTTTTTTTAGCAATTATTCTAGTTATGAGTAATCTTGAGACCGTCAGTAGATTTTTTTTATATAAAATTATTTTTTTAAAATCATCATTAACTTCCATTTTAAATAATTTATAAACTCATTTTATCTGAAAATGGCCCATCCACTGACATTAACTTTAAGTAATCACATGATAATACTTATAACTGTCCTTAACATTACTTCTTACAGGTAAACTGCTTTATAATATCACCCTCCTTTATACTTGTCTTACTTGTAGCTCACTCACCTAAGTAACCTTTTTGTAGGTTCGTACCTAATTTACTTTTTTGTAGTTATAATAAATACTAAATTTAGCTCACTTGTCTTATCAACAATAATGGCCCACTGGCCATGTCATCAATACATAATTTATATAAAAATGCAATACACAAATATCTATAAACATCTTATCAATAGCAATATAAAGAAATTCATATTTTAAAAATAAATCTTGGCATCATGACCACATACATATATCAAAATAAATATAGGCCATTTATATTTATATCACAATAGTATATAATACTTCTCTAGTTTAAAAAAATAATAAATTTTATAAAATACTTTTAAAAAGTAATAAAATATGTAAAGGTTCACTAAATGTAAGAGAGAGGACATACACTCTTTCACAGGTTCCTTTGTTGGTTAGATTCTTGCATTGCGATATTGGTGCGTAATGATATATATTGAATGCTATTAATATTTAATTTTATTTACACTTATACAATCTCTAAACTTATGCATATATGCATAATACGAATGAATCTTTTGTGTGTGTGTGTCCTTATTTTTAATTTTTAATCTTAAAAATAATCTTAACTGGGTAAATCATAGTAATTATGTTATAGAGCTTAGAAAAAACTTTTCGTTAATATTTTATGAATCCTATAATTCTTTCTAGATCTAAAGTTATAACCTCAAAAAGTTTGACAAACAAATCAAGACTAAAGTATTTACTAAATTGATTTTGGGTCAAAGCTGGAAGTATGTTGTTTAGGTCAAAAGTATTCTTATCTAGTAAAGAATATATGCTTGGGTTAGAATATTATTCTTGGGTTGAAGTATTATGCTCGAGATAGGAATATTATACTTGGGTTAGGAATATATGCTTGGGTCAAGAGTATATGCTCAGGTTAAAAATAATTTGCTCATAACTTGAAAACTAAAATAAGGTAATAAAACCTGAAAAAATTTAGAATGTTCAGGGCTCTTTTGACAAGGCAAATGAGCTTTAATTTACTATTATAAATACTTATTTTGGAAAGGATTTTTAATGTAAAATAATATTATCTCTAATAGTTTTTTTTTTTTTAAAAGAATATAAGAATAACTACCAAAAGGTCCAAATTAGTAGGATTATTTTTCTTTTCTTTTAAATCAATTTCGTCCCTAACCCATTTAGGTACGAAATCAGGCTTTTAAACCCAGCTTTAATATATCAAGGACAAACAATATCATCATTTTCACAAATCAAAAACTTAATTTATGCACAATAAAACCTATTTCAAAATTTACATCAAAATAAATTCTAAAACTTTAAGATAGGTGAAATACTTACCAAAACTCAAAAAAATTTCTTAAATTTGCTTGAATCCTTGGGTTTGAGAAATCCCCAAATGCTAACTTGATTTCTTTGAAAAAGTTTTGGGATAAGAAAGCTTGTAGTAATAAAAGAATGTTGAAGATGATTTGTTTGCTTAAAAGATTGAAAAATTTAGAAGAAATTTGAGAAAAGAATCAACAAAAAAGGAGAGCCAATTTCTTTAACCGCTAGAAATGAAATAGAATGAGAAAAAATGGAGAAGCTTCTAAGTCTATATTTATATTGATCAAATGATGAAACCCTCCCTTAGAAACCCTTACACTGAAAATTTTTAACTTAACCAATTAGATAATAAACCCTAATATCAAAAGACTAAATTACCCCTTAAGATTTTTAGGACGGGTTTCACTACAATGATATCTATATGGTTATATGATAATATCTTAATAAAGATAACATGTAGTTTTTAACTGATATAAGACAATTTATGTAATTTTCAGAAAAGAAAAAAGTATATATTGTTTTTTTCCAACTTTTATAACTATGGAATCAAAAATAAATTGCTTTTATTTTTATTTTGGTTCAATTTAATTTTCACGAAAAATGAACTGAACTAAATGGAATCTAGCCTTACTTTCAATGTAAAAATATAGATTTATGAGAGTATTTATAATTAGTAACAATTTATTTAACAAAATATAATGTTATTGATTAATTTATTGTTTATTTGCTCAAATCTATTGCCATTGTTATTGTTTGATGCCAAAAAAATCTTTAAGGGCCAACGAGATGAAATTTGTTCGTTTAGCAAAAGAGCAACAACAAATAATGCTAAGCACATCTAAGAAGAAGAGAATAAAGAGTGTCTTAAGCTTCTCTTGTAGCTTCTTTTGACATATAAAATAAAAATATATTTGATAGTAATTTTTATTCTCATAGAATGGATAAATAACAATGTTACCTTGATGAAATTAATCCTGATAATTGTCTTAGTCATAAATAGGGATAGCAAAAACGGATATTCATATCTTTTTTTTCAGATATGGATAATCGCAAAACAAATATGGTACAATAAGAGTTGTGTAATCCATTTTAAAAATGGATTAAATATGAATATTAATAAATATTTGCAGATAAATATCTGTTTATCCGTTTATTAAATTATTTTTATTTTTATTTATTTGTAGTTACTATATCCTATTTTTATATATAGAATATTTGATCTTCTATTGACAGCTCTGCAAATTCGGGCTTAATAATTTTTATTCTACCCGAATCTTCAACAAAGAGAAAAGCATTTTTATTCTTTTTTCTATAGCTTTTATAATTGTGTAATTTTTAGGGAAAAAAAGAAATATCTTTATCTTTTGTACAACTTGATTAATTGTGTAATTCAAAATTAAATTATCGTTATTTTTATTTTGATTCGATCTAATCCAAATAGAGTACTAAGTTTTTTTGGTTTGGTCAATTTTTTGAAAAATGGAACCGAACTAAACTATACCTACCCTTACATTCAATATTCAAACATGGATATATAATAGAATTTCTAATGAAAACCAATTTATTGAACCAAAATATAATATTATTGATTAATTTATTATTTATTTCCTCAAATACTGTTTCAATTTTTATGGTTACTCAAAATTTCTTTAAGCGCCAATAAGATAAAATTTGTTTGTTTGTCTGAAGGGCAGCAACAAGTAGAGTTAGGTAGGACTTGACAGGAAGTGATTGGAGAGCATCTTAATCTTCTCGTCGAGAATATTTTGATGCATGAAAAAAATTAATAAGTTTGATATTATTCTTATCCTTATAGAATGAGCAAGTGATACAAGCTATTTGATAACATTAATCTCGAGTTGTTTTTGGCCATAGATTGCAAATCTTCAGATTGTATCCACCCAGCATGGTTCTTAACTAATATAACAGCATGGTTTAATTGAAATAGTTTTAACAAAATGTAATTAACCCAGCAAGATAATAAATTCTCAAAGAGAAAAGGAATTTTATTAATAATAATATGATGACAAAAACAAGCATTTATGAAACTTTTATAATGAAACCGTAAAATTATCAAAAGAATAAATACCCCTAATTAAGTGATTTTATAAAATCATGCAAAATAAATATTTTATTGGTTAACAAAATCTTAAGATTTAGAATAAAAAAATAAACAAAATGATAATTAAATTTAAGTTTTCTATAAAAAGATAAAAATTCTAAAATTTATGATAAGAAACAATCTCTTAAAATGCAGTTTTGAAACTTGAAAAAATAGAATTTAGCTAAAATCTGCAGATATCATTAACAAAATAATATGTTTTTCAAAACAATTTATTATTCATCTAATTTTGACATACATAATTTCATAACTTGCCTTTATATTTTTTGAAATATTTATTAAGTATTTAATTAAGGACAAAATCAACACATTACACATCCAAGGAATTATTGTACCTTTGTCTTTCCCGTAATCATAAAGCCCTTCTCCAAACTTCCTCTTCTAGTCTTTTATTTATTTTTTTTGTTTTGTCTTGCTTTAATTATTTTAAAACAAAATTATTATATATATACAATCTACTTTACATAAATTCACCACTAAAATTTGACATATTTTTTTGTCACATTAATTTTTACAAGTGAATTTATATAAACACAAAAGCAAAAATAGATGTGATATAATCACATAAATTGTCATGATAAAGTATTCCATCACATCAATTTCTATTTTCATTCGTAAAAGACTAAAAATTTTGGTGATATAAAATATTATATCGTAGATTTTTTTTTTGGTTATATATAAAATATTATGTCACGACATTTTTATATGTAAATTTAAAAATTAACAGTTCGTTAATGTTTACACGCTAATCATTAAAAAAAGGTTAAAATATATAAATGGTCCGGTAATTTTAAAAAAATTCATTAAACTGTTTAGTTATTTCGGTAAAGTACTTTAAATGCTACTTTAATTAATATATAATTATATACTAATTTTAAAATTATCTCTAATACTAATTAAATTTAATAAATATTTTAAAAATAATTAGTTGTCAAAAACAGATAAATATTTATATTCTTTTAATTTTAAATTTTTTAATAATATAATTAATACTGTTAAACGAGCCCAAAAGGTTGAGAGACCAAACACAACTTCATCAAATGTTAATTACTATGAAAAAGACCATGACTTTACAGTTAATTTGATTGATACTCTCTAACTACACAACCGTTGAAGTAATGAACAAATAACAAAAGTAATCTTGTACCTCAACTGTCAGTCGGCTTTAGGATGTTAAGATGTTCTAATCATGCGGAAAAAATTACTATAAAAAAAGTGAAAAGTTGACTTAATTATTTAAAGAAAATAAACCTACGTTAGTTGCTATATATCCTCTCTCTTTTTCTCCATTTCCCCTCTTTCTGTCAATAATACAGCAATTGCAATGAAATAGTTACAGAAATTCTTGTGTTAAATGGTTATTATTTCTTAAATTGAATTTTGATTTTTTAAAATATATAAAAAAATTCAAAATTATTTAAAAACCATGAAAAAGTTAGGTTTCATTAAGATTGTAGAACTTGAGTAATTATTAGTGGAATCAATACATTTTTATATTAATATTTGAAATTTAAAATTTTTATTTATAATAATTAGGGCTAAAAAATCGTCATCCTATAATATCAAATAAAGTCTTATACAAAAATGAGTAACGACAATTGTATACGTAGTATGAAAGTTAGGTTAAAAAAATGAAAAGTAATATCAATTAGCAATATTAATTTTATATTAGATTTATACGTTTTTATATTAATATTTAACATTTAACATTTTTATCTTTTAATAATTTTAACTTAAAAGTCATCGCATCGTAATATCAAATAAAATTTTATTTTAAAATGAATGACTAGTATGGCATATGTTATATTACATTTATACAGTGGAGATAATTATTTAAAATATGAATAGCAATTTTTGAGGCCTAAAGCTAATTTAAAAATAAAATAAAATCGATCTCCTAATTGTCAAATTTTGTTAGTACAATTCTTTTTAAAAGAAATACGGATGTCATCATATAATAATTGAATTGAAAATTCAAATGCGCAACGTATTTGATAGTAAAATATTATAACATAAATATTTATTGTGTTGAAATCCGTAGTAAAACCATATTTTAACTTGAGATAGTAATAGTAAGTAATTCAGATGTGGGTGAAAACTCAAATATATAGACATTTACTTTAAAATTCACGTATTACAGAAGAGAAAATATTTACTTAATAGTAATCCAAGCTTAAAAAATTGAAACAATAATTTGTATAGATTGAATTAACAAAGCAATGGTAAGACCGTCTTAAACTCTAGATAATTATAATAATAGTGATATGGGTGAAAACACAAAAACAAATGTATCTCCAATCCCTAAACTTGAATTGAAGTCTCACTTCCCTAAACATTCCAAATGGAAGAAGCATTAATATCTCGCCCCCCTCGTCCGCTACAGAAAGAAACGCTAGCCAGATGGCTAAAACAGAAGATGGATTACTCCCACCCATTCATTCTCTCAATCATCGCCATACCAATTCCCTCTCTCTCGTTCTCTCTCGTTCATATATCCTACAACCCCAACTTTCTCTGTAATATTACAACAAAAGTAATTAATTATAAATAAAATTTAAATTAAACCCACTACTTCCCCCACCTCACTCTTCCTCTACCGACCAGACTAGTCCTTTCAGATTTTTGTACACTTTCTATCTTTCTCTCTATCCAAGAAACCATTTTGTTTTTCTTCTTAATTTGTCTTCCTATATAATCCCTTGTATTTCTTTTGAATTCTTGATCTATAGACTTCCTTTTTGTGAAGAAATCTTTGTATTCTCTTTTAATTCCTTTCTTGATCTACATATATCTCTTTCTCTTCCTGTCTTAGATTCTAAGCACTGAAAAAAATGTCACTGGATATGGCATCTGACCCTGTTTGTTATGTTCACTGCAACTTCTGCAACACCATTTTAGCGGTATATTACTCAATCTCTTTCTCTCGGTGTGTAAACATCAATCTTCTTTCTCTTTTAAAATCACAAAAATCAATGGGTTTCTTTCTCTCCCATGTGTGTTAATCACCATGATACCATGTTCATCAGTATA
This sequence comes from Trichilia hirta, assembly GCA_035221805.1. Taxonomy (NCBI): domain Eukaryota; kingdom Viridiplantae; phylum Streptophyta; class Magnoliopsida; order Sapindales; family Meliaceae; genus Trichilia; species Trichilia hirta. Next base: position 4,038,226 of record JAWDEX010000007.1, on the reverse strand, counting down.
CCAGTAAGCTTTAGCTTTAACAGGTGAATGGTGGATTTGGTTGTGGGGGACGAAACTGAAATTCAACTGAATTGGACGTGGTAAAATGATTTGGTTTCAAGAAACAAATGATAAACCCAATTGTAAAATGTCCTTTCCTAGATCATGAGATTTTTTAATTTTACTTGGAAAAATTTCTCTTACAACTCCATATTTTATGAGAAATTTCAACTGGTTTTTACTTCAAAGTGCTCCAACATAAATAACGAAGAAAATCCCAGTTTATGTAGCTTCAAAAATGCGAGAAAATTCATGTATGGTCATGCTAAGCGAGCATTTGGTGATCACAAGCTAAAACCACAGTGTCTCAGGAGACAGTAATGGAATTGATCACTGATCGCAGCCCCAGTACCTTGAAAGCCTCTTCATGATATTTGATCATTAAACTATAACAAAAGAAATAAAGATATTAATGTTGAGACTAGGGCTACTGGGAGGTTTTAGGGTTCTTTCAAGTCAAGGTAAGGCTTTTTCTTCTTTTCTTTGCTTTGCAGAACTTTACAGGATTTCATATCTTCTGCAAACAAAAGCCTAAGCACATATCCGTTGTTTTAATTTCTTTCCCATTTATTTTATTAATTACTAGCCATCGGATCTTATAACAGTTGCTCCCTTCCTCATCAGATAATCGTTTCATCTCTTTCTCCTTCATTTCCTTTCTCTCTTTCTTACTTGACGATGGTGGGTGCTTCTGTTGCTGTATATACTGTAGCACTGAATCATCATTTTGATCACAAAAACATGATCAACCTGTTTTCTTTGTTGCATAGTTTCGTGTTTGTTTTTTCTTTTGAGTACACAAAGTGTTGTTTTGCTTTCTTTATGCAACAACTTGTGGTTGAGAAAGAGCAAAGACAACAGCCAAAGCCATGGAAAACGAAATGCTTTTGCTTTTCATCATAACATATCCTCTCCTAAAACAATTAATCATCGCTTTTGAAAAATTAAAAATAAAAATGAAGATTTTAAAAACTGCACATAGGTCAGTGAATCAGTAGTCTTCATTTATGATACTATCTTTATTTCTTTCTATCTTTATTCATGGCGATTTTTGATTTCTGTGATTACTAGTGATGGCCTTTATGGTTTCCGTTCCAGTCACGTCCTTTTCATCAGCCTCTGGGCTTATTTTCCTTTCTTTTATCATCTTGCTTGCGGTGTCAGTCGAAAAAGTCAGGCGCACCGAAAGGAGAGAAAATAATATTATTTGAAGTAAATCGAGGAATTTTAATTTCTGTTTCGAAAAATCCTTGTCATTAATTGTTACTTATGTGAGGACTTTGTGATCTGATATATTATTCTCTCCCTTCTTGATTTTGTTTCTTCTTAATATGAAGCCGCCTTCTTCTTCTTCTTGTATTTTCTTCTTGTATTTCTTGAGACTTTATGGGAAACATTATGTGCTTTCTGAGACTTTCTTTGTTAGTTTAGAGAGTTATTAATAGGTTAATGCGTAGTGGTATTGAATATCGGTACAACTTAATGGAAGTTGCATTGAGAGTCACCCCTTTGAAGCTATAAAGAAATTTCGTTTTTGTTTCGATTTGATATCATGTTTTAACAAATATGAAACCAGATCTGGGTACGAACGTCTTGTTTGTCTTAGTAGGGCTGAAAATGATGATGTTGGAACAATGAAATGTTACTTCTGATTCAACCACGTAGAGTTGAAACTTGAGTTATGTGTGTACAGAAGAGACAGAGAGATTCATTAGAGAGAGTAGAAGATCAGCTACAAGTGTCATATACAGTTGAATTTCTTCAGATTTCAATTGCATAATATGGTTTCATTCAAATGTACGATCGCAGGTCAGTGTTCCTTGCTCAAGTTTGCTCAACATTGTGACCGTTCGATGTGGGCACTGTGCTAATTTGCTGTCTGTAAGCATGGGATCTTCCCTTCAAGCAATTCCTACTCAAGATCCTCAGGTATAAATATGTTTACCATTCTTTTCTGGCCTCCCTCTTTGCTGACATTCTTATATACGCCTAAGAAAAATGCATTTGTTTTCGAGACTTGCCTTTTGATAATTTATTATAGGAGATAACATACGATAAGGTTTTCATAAAATAATAGGAGCCAATTATTGTTGGCTTATGTTTGATTTGACCTTTCCTAGCTCTTTTTTTATATTTCAACTTTTCCTTTGTTGGGTTTTTACTTGTGTATATGCAAAGCAAGCATGCAATTTATTATTTTATCTAGCTGTAATTATGGATAAGCTAAGTCAAAAGTATTAGTTTTTATTAAAATAATATGCTTGTAAAGGCTAAAAACAAGGGATTTTTTTTCTTATTTACTGGTTTTTATTTGAATGAAGTTGCAGAAACAACACCTAAACTTTGAAGATTCAATTAAGGACTCTGGATCGTCTTCAAAATGCACCAAGTTTTCTTCTTCATTTGAGTCTGCAGAGCATGAAGCTCCTCGAATGCCCCCAATTCGTCGTTAGTCATCTTTCGATAACTCTCTTTATTGGATAAATAGATAGTCCATCTTTTTAATGTTTAATTACGCACATTTTATGTACACATATAGATATAATTTTTATGGCTAAGTATAATAACCCCTACAAAATGTTAAATGCATAACCAACAATCTTGGCTTAATTTATAATAGACATGTACACAACTGGCAAAAATAAATAAGCAAAACAGAATCCTATATCTCATCAATAAGGCCACTTGGCATCAGAATTATCGGTTTCTATGAAAAACTCCATCTCCCATTTGCTAGATGATTTTTTTTTGAGTCATATGCATGGCCCATTTGAGATGGTGACTTTACATAGGAAATTTGAGTGCTCATTATTAATTATATTTATAGTGCTATCGAACATCAATACATCACACACACAAGAGAAGAGATATTAATTACACTACGTTGCCTAAAACGCATAGATATATGATGGGTCGTTTTACAGCTTATTTTAACCTTTTTTACAGCTATTATTATGATCAGTGGATATCGATGTGGCTTGGTGTTTTTGTCCATTATGAAGATTACAGATAGCACAGAGCCTAGTTATGGCCATTAGCTTAAAAAAAAACAAGTTCCTCTTGATTGTGTTGATTTTAGGATAAGTTTCTATCATTAACCGTACAATAATACAGTGTATATATAATTGAGAAAACTGCTCTAAGTTTGCCTACAGCTCTGAGAGCAATGGATGGACCGCCAGATTCTTTTGACAGAAAGAATGTCAGACTCTCAGTTATTTAGATGATGTTGAGGGTCATTATCCTCGTTCCTCAGTCTATGAACTTTTAATTTTACTCAAAATCTTCTTTTAGCAAATTTTTAGACCTAGATACCAATATAGATCGGCTAGATGTACATTAATAGTATTTGATGACTCAAAGGCTGTGTCTACTAAATACTCTATAATTAAAGCTTTCTTACTTGAGATTCTGAGCTGTCAAAAATAATTCATTGCCGTTGCAGCCCCAGAGAAGAGACAACGAGTTCCTTCTGCATACAATAGGTTTATCAAGTAAGTTTTAACCAATCTCATACATTTTGTATTTTATATTTGGTAATTATTCTTCTCTTTTGTTAATTTCAAACAACTATAAAATATTTAAATTTGTAGAGAGAAAAAAACGGAGTATTATGTATATGCAATGGAATTAATTGAAGGGTTTCTGTTTGTTAATTAATTAGTTAATTAATTTTCAGGGAGGAAATCCAAAGGATTAAGGCTAGTAATCCTGACATCAGCCACAGGGAAGCTTTTAGCACTGCAGCCAAAAATGTAAGCTAAGCTGTGTGCTAACACTGATTTTGCGGATTATCAAAAACTATCCACTGCCCTAATTATATGGAATGTGTATTTTGTTTAGCTTTGCAGGCTTCCATCTTGAATTATTTACAGTGATAATCTATAGGACATTATATCTATTTATATTACACCATTAGTTGAAGCCATATCGTGGGATTGAAGTTAAAGTTCTCCAAAATAAATAAACAAAATATAAATAATTCACAAAATCAAATGCTAGAACTTGGTTTAGGGTGAGTCAGCCAAATCCTATGTTGTTAACAAAAAAGTTCTTGCATTAGTTGATAGTAGAATATATCTATACCAATCTAATATACTTTAACCAGTACAAAATGATAATTGAAAGATAACTTGGATCTTATGCCGTGTTTTTGTCCGACAACCGAGCCAAACTTTCATCAATAATTTTTCTTGCTTAGAAGAGGTTCATTTTTGATAAATATGTGATTCTTGTGAAAATATACTATAAAATTCAATCTTGAAGACATGTTTCATATAAAAAATTCAATGGATTAAGTGAATAAGCTGATTTAGCGCTAAGACCCAATTTGAGTCATGGAGATTAAGTTGGATGGGAGTGAGGGACTTTTATGTATCAACAGTCAGTTTTTTAGTAGCGTAAATAGACTTCTGTTTTTCCCTTTCTTTTTCTTTTCCTTTGTCTTTTAGTTCCATTCCTTTTAGCGAAGACTTTTGGTAACTTAGCTAGCTCATTACAGGCTTTTATAGTTTCAATTTTAGCATATGATATTATCTTGATTACGCAACTATGACATTGGGTTTCACATTACTTGAACTAGTGGTTGTTAGTAACCATTCTACTTTTTCATATTATGGGCATATATAGATTATCCTAAGTAGCTAATGCAGGGTCATATTAATAAAATTAACATCAAATACATATCAAGTTGGTGCACATTCTATAATTCTCCCTTGAGTTAGTACACTTTAGAAATTTGAGAATGCACTAAATATACATATCCCTAACCTAAATGTTAAAATTTCTTTGATAATAGTTTCATCGAGAATTTATCTAGCATGAAAACTCGAAAGAGATTAAAGGGACAAAGGAGATAGTGTAAAAGTTTAATAAATGAGGTTGCTTGTGTCTTTAGTCTGCATGAGCACATGTACCATTCAAAAACTTCAACAAAGTTATACAGCTGATTACTTTGACTCCTTGGAGATGCTGTATTAGTTGAAATTTTATGTGAAGCTAGAATAAATTTTATGAATTCTAATTAAACTTCAATGGTATTAATCATCCAAGGAACAAAGAATATCATAGATAAAGAAAATCTTCAATCTTGGTTTCAGCTATAAGATAATTTTTATCTTCTTGTGTTATATGCATATATATGTTAGCAGACCAAAATATCAGAGAAACTACTCTATGCTAGCACGGCAATGGTGTACTGTTACCATGTAATCATGATGCGGGAAAATTAATTTGACTTTCTAAATCTTCATGATGACATTTTCCACTCAACTACTTGTTTGAAATTGATTGTATATTGCGATTTTTGATTACCTGAAATTGTTAGTGGTTGCATTTTAATTTGTTTGGCATATATACTGTAATTTTCTTCTATATACATTGTTCTTTTTCTTTAACACAGTGGGCACATTTCCCACACATTCATTTCGGGCTAAAGCTGGACGGCAACAAGCAAGCAAAACTGGACCAGACATATGCAGAGGGTACTCAAAAGTCTAATGGATTCTACTGAAAACAAATGTCATACATATCCTGTGAGTAGAAGCAGAAGTTATATATATATATATATATATATATATATTATATGAATATGTTGTGTACAAGTCATTGAAAAAAGTAAGGTTGATGAAGTCTAGCTAATAACCAAATAGGGATGACCTCTTTGTTGAAAACTTTGTCAACCTTATTATTATTGTGTGTTCCTTTTCTAGCTCTTATTAGAAGCAATTTCCGTTCTAGAGATTGCATTTATATTATATATATAACTTTGATCATATATAAATGTTTTAAGTGAACTACATTCTATAGAACAATGTGTGTTTGTTTTGATCATTTTTATAGAAATTAATCTCTCTTTCTTACTTACTCCATATTCTGAAAAGGACAAAAAGTATAGCCACGTTGTCTATAGTGATATTATACAGAGCGGACCACTTTGCCAATATCACTTTCCATGATTTGGTCCTCCACTTCAAAGGATTCACCCCTGTTTTCAGTCTTGATTATTGTTCTATATCAATTTTCAAATTCTGCTTCTTCTTTCTTTCATTTTTGTGCTAAGAGTTTAAACTTTTTTTCTTCATCTTATATTTATGCATCTCAATAATAAATGAATCAAAGGCGAAAATGAGGACGAAGCACTTTCGATAAAAAAGATACAGGAAAAAAAAGTAAGTACCAATCTTCATAGTTTTAGAAAGAGATTGTCAATATAACATAATTAACGCCAAGAAGAGGGCATATAAGTTTTAAATCCAAGAAAAAACATAAAAAGTTTAGATGAATATAAGCCGTTAACCCACTAGACAGACTTTATTTGAGATTGTATTAGGGAAACTTTTATTTATTTGTTTATTTGTTGAATTAGAATATAGGGCTTAATATATTTTTAATATTCTACTTAATTCCAAAATTTAAAACAGGTAAGAGAAAAAAAGTGAATTGTTTAAATTATAAATAACTCAATCAAATTTTTGAGGTCGTTGTAGTAGGCTTGAAGCCATAATTATTCTAAAAAAATTTTAATATTGAAGTTACTATAAAAATATATAAATTTTAATAAAAATTAGTGTTATTAAATATATTTTATATATTTTTTAAAAATATAATTAATATACAGTTAATAACTGTAGAATAAAAAAATGAAAATAGGGCAAATTTGATACACATGGCACGAAAATAATGCAGACAGCAAACGACACAATACCTTGGGATACACAAAATCAACTTTCACAATAATATGTGCTTAGGTTGGCCACCCTAATGATACAAATATTCTTCACAGGTATCACTGACTGCACTAATCCAACTTTCAATTCCTTAATTTTCAAATTTTATCAGCCACAGCTACAAAACCATAAAGTTTCTCCGTAAATTTTTTGCTTTTCTTTTGGAGGACACTCTTTTGGAAAGCACAAACGACTCTTAAAAGTCTTAAAATGCCCAAGCAAAATTACAGCTAACAAAAATACATAAATAAACAAACTATCACCGGCCAAAGAAAGAAGCAAGAGAACCCATATTTTGCCTAAACACCAGCTAGATATTCAGCTAAGACCATCATTAACTCGCTCTTTGTCCATAAGAAAGCAACTCTTAAGTTGCATAGTTAGAATAAACTTAATCAGTTTATCTATTGGTTAATTAACTCGTAGCGTATTCCACTCTTTAGTTTTCTGTCTCTCTCTTTAAATAATAAAGCACAACTCTTGTACTGTTAATTGATATGATACAGCTGTGAGCAATAATGCTTGAATCAGGCTGACGTTATATGATGAAACCCTAGTTGGTTTCACTCTAAACCAACCCATAATTTAATCTGGACCCTTGATCCATCATCTACTGTTGATTTATTTTTCTCAAAGATTGATTTTCATTTGGGTTTTATTCACAGTATCAACCCCCAATTTTGCCTTTTTTTCTTTAAATATAAACTTCAAGCGGACTAAGATGTATTTGTCCAACATACATGCATTTGCTTCCCCTCATCATAATACATGTGCATGAAGAACTATTCAGATAGGTTAGACTCAAACAGACACATTAAAAAAATCATAATTTTTTTATGTTAATTTACAAAATATTTGATGATTTTCTTGACCGTTTAGTACTAATTACTTAAATCCTTTCATATCGTGAAGATGCATAGAATGGGAAAAATAACATATATTTATGATACCTACTGCCCGGAGAGAGAGAATAGAAAAGAGGGTAATAATAATAGTACACATGAAATGAAGTTTTATAATAAGTGGAATTTGTCTGTTGGGAAGAGGCTAAGAGTACAGAATCTGTAATGTCAAATCATGTAGTTGGTATTTTGGAAGTAAATTTGTTGTAGATGTGTGTGTCAAGTGGGTCTTGTGTCTAAAATGATCGATGATATTCACTTACTTTGTAGCTTTATAAATGTCTGTATTGGGTTGTCATATCATATCAAATTATATAAATAGTTAGAAGAGAGATCTATATAGGTAGCCAGATTAGATAAGCACTTCTCTTCCCTTCTCTTTGTTTCTAATATATTATAAATTAGAAGTTGTGTGTTGTTGTATAGTCTAGTAGCTGCTTTCTCTCTGAAACAGAATCAAAGCAAAGGCAATAGCAGAAGCAGAAGCAGACGATTATAAGTTTAGTTAGTCAGTTTCGACACAACCTTTTCTCGTTGCCAACATCAATGCCGGAGATACTTTGAGATTTCCCACTTCATTCGTTTTAGAATTTTGATATGATGACACTCGATCTATACCCACTTGGCAACTGGGAATGGGGCACATTATTATTGAAAACACATACACCCCATGCATTCTTCCTTTTCAATTCTTTTATGTCTTTTTGGTCAAATTCTTAATTATACATGTTAGGGTTTCACCTTTTTTTTTTTCCTTTTTTTGTTTACAAAAAAAGAGAAAAGATTTTTGCGTAAAAGGTGACATTCAAATCAATAATCATATTCTTTGTCTTTTACTAATGTATGACTTAATTTGAACCCAGGTCATATATTTTGTTGCTAACTTTAAATGATATAATTTTAATTAATTGTTATTTGAAAGCATCTATAGATTCATAAAGTTTTCTAGTAAATAAATCCAAGCATGCAAATTATTCTTAGTTGGTAATTAAACAATCTTAATTAGCAAGTCAATTAAGTGGGTGATCTTATTATAAGCTAATTATGTAAGGTTGCTAAATTATGAAAAGGCAAAGGCACTCAAGATTGTTTAAATTTTCTAGACATTATTAACTTCATGAGCATTTACCATCTTCCTTTTAACGATCCAAAGGGATTATAGAATTGGTTGATATGGTTTAGAATTTCAATAGGAAGAGATGAAATAATAATAATGCCTAAAGAAGAGAAAAGGCTATATAAAAATCTAAATTTTTGAGAGAGAGAGAGGAAGCATATATTCCACCCTCTTCTTCTTTCAAGATATTTAGTTATTTAAAAAATAAAATAAAATAAGTGCTCATTCATATAACATATTAAGATTGGAATTGTGCATTTCACAAATTTTCTTCCACAAAAGTTGTTACTGGTGCATGCCAAAAGAAAACTATGTCAATTGCTTCAGTAATACAACATATGTGAGTTGCATATTCGTGTACAAATTAACTCTTTATATGGAAATTAATATATCTTTAATGTTTTATTCTCCCACATCATTTACTCTCATTTATTTCATTAATTTTGTGCTTTTACTCTTTTCATAATTTTACGCTAAGCATATATATATATTCCAATTCCATTGCCCTCTTTTTCAAGTAGCAGTGAAATGGGATGAATGTGGTTGTCGGCAGTTTAATCGATTTTTTACTGACTTTTTTATTTACTCTCATCAAATATTTGACCGATTTAAAAGTAAATAAATTAAATTCATTCTTCAATAATTTAATGCTATGAATATTTGTCCCCGGAGTTTGACGGGATAATTTAAAGTAATTTAAGTGAGTCATCTTTTTTGATATTTACCCTGAGATAAATTAATTAAAAATACATTTTTAAGTTTTTATAACCAAAGGAAATTTTTTAAAAAGAAAAAATCCCTTTCCTTAGAAATGTACATATACTATCCTCACTATTAAAATGTGAATCATGAGTTACATAATCTTCATCTTCATCTATATATGATATTAAAAAACTTAATTTTTACATTTTGTTTCATTTATCTTATTTATCAGTTAGAACAGTTGAAAATAAAATCTGTTTTTGTACTTAAATGAAATTCACCTGAAGATATGTTTCCTTCTTTTTCTATAAACCAGTTTCCTTCTGTCTGTCAGTAAGGCTTCTGATGATGCAACATTTATTGCTATATATACCACAATGTACATATGAACTGTAAGTAAACCAGTTAAAATTTGTTCTTCTTCTTCTTCGTTTGACTGTGGAGAAATCATTTATGGGCAATTTATAAATCAATTTTCAGGATACAAATAAGAAAAAGACTTCTATGTGTCCAACAGATCAATCAAGTTAAGTAAATCTGACAAATTAATGTAAATTTTAATTAAAAAACAATGATTGACAAAAGAGAAGTTAGTTAATTGAAGTAAAAAATGATATATATATTTTAAAATTTTGATCAAATATATATATATATATATTAATTCTACCAATTTAAAAATATCCACGTAAACGCTAACTAAATAGAAAATTTGTTAGTTTGAAGGTTTTCTTTCTTATTTTGTTATAATTATAACAATATCTTTTTAATTATAATCATTTTGGTAATCAAATATATTACATTATCTTTATTTTTATATAAATTTATTGACTAAATTAATGAATTAAGGTATCTATAAATATTTTAAAAATTAATAATTAGTATTAAAATAGACATTTACTGAAACCTTAAAACTGGATATGATTTTTACCGTTATTCGAAAGGGATAGCCAGGCCTATTAAGTGGGAATAACAATCTAGAATAGACAAGTCAAAGCAAGGCCCATGGGAAGATATAATGATGATAACGAGTGAACCTAGCTACCTCATACCATACCATATGTATGGAAATTGATATTTCAAAATTCAAATTAGTGGGATTTGTAGATTATCATTAACGAGATTTTCCCATCACATTCAAGCAAGAATATTATGCAAATCATGTGGTCCTATATTTATCAATCTCAGGTTGAATGCCCTCGACAAAAGGTAAGCCACATGTGGTTCCCGTGTAAGTCTTTATATGCAACTCGAATATTCTAAAATAATAATTTTGGTGTTGAGAATATGGCTGTGGACATGCATGACTTGTATAAAATTAAAAAGAGATTTATTAAATTGATACAAAAGGTATATATCACAATTAATGTGACACCAATTAGCTAGTGTTTATTATTATAACCACTAATGTGATAGTTATATTACATTACTAATTAATGAGTGACACATAAATTAAAATAAGAAATTCTTATTTTAAATTTACAAAATTAATATTTTGTGATAAAATAGCTGTAATTTTAGAAATATAAATATATTAACTTTATAAATTTATTATTGTGTTAAAACATGAATAATGTTAAAAGTACAATTTTTTTACAAATTAAAGTGTCGTGATACAGTGATAATATTAATTAATAAAAATAAATACTATAGATTATAGACAGCTATCACTAATACAAGAAGATAGTTTGTATACAATAATTATTTAAAAATTTATATTTTTAATGTTATTCATAATTAATTTATGATAAAATTTGGATGCTAAATATCGAAAGGTTAAAATAATAGAAAATTTCGAAAATATTCCCAAAATAATTAATTGCTTTGAAGGACACATGACTCTACAATTCATATAGAGTGTCACAAATAAGTAAATAATGTTATGGAATCGAATTCATAAAAAATTTTTGATTGAATTTCATTCTTGTTACATCGTTTCATTGTGTTTATCGTGTCATTTCAAAATCTTTCTGTTCAATGATTGCATTATATCAACTGTATACGATATATCTTTGTCCGTTAGACAATGGATGTCGGTCAAGGCAAGCATACTAACGTAAATAAGATTTACAAAAGAGAGAGAAAAAAAATTGACTGATTAAAAGGAATTAATAATGTATTATCATGTTAAGGCAAGCATACTCTAAGAATACTGTGCCTCGTGCAATTCGAGGATATCTTGAATATAAAAATTATTTATTTGGGTAATATCAGAAAAAAAAAAAATTTCATATATTTAAATGTAAACTATTTTTTATTTTTTAAAATGAATAATTTTATTTTTATATTCTTATAATTATAAATATTAAATAAGTAATAAAAATTCAAATTTTGTTATAATTATTTATATTATATAAAAAGAAAAATATATATTCAATTTGAAAGATATCTTGAGAAATTTAAATTAAAATAAAATAAAAAATAGTAATATTTGGATATTAATTTATTATATTAAATTTTTAATTGTATAATTTCTTAATGAAAAACATACGTATGTTGAAAAGAAAAAAAAATTAAGCTTTTAAATAAATAAGTTTGTGAATAAATTAATTAGGTAAAATATTTTTTGAATATATTTTGTTAGATTTTTAGACTTTATTTAGAGAAAAAGTAACAAAAAAAATTTAAGTAAAAATTGTTTTAGAATTTTATTAAATAAAAAATAATTTTAATTATTTAAAATAGATAAATTTTGACAATTAAGTATTAAGACAAAAACAAAAACTCGTACTGAATCATAAAATCTCATTATTCATAGCAGTAAAAAAGAAAAAAGAAAATTGTATTTATAATTTTTTCAATCTGACCCAAATAAAGATAAATTTTAATACTAATAAATACAATTTTGTGTAATAATAGCAATAATAATAATAATATTATTATTATTATTATTATTTGAAAATGATGACGGATGCTTATTGTGACTGCTTAACAAGTATTTCATCACTATCCTAAACTATCCTTAGATTTTAATGTTTATCAATGGCCTTTTTATAAAAATCGGGAAAACTGATTTGGTAAGTAAGATCAGCTGATCTCTCGTCTCTGCCTTTTTCAACGAAAGAATAATAATAATAATTTGGAAATTAAGAAAAATGGTTTAACTAAATTTTTTTTTTCTATGTTACAAATATTCAATAATAATTTTATTACATGGAGTCTAGTTAATATATATACAAAACTAAAATAGTATTAGATACACAAATTATTATATAAATTTAAAAATACAAATTGATTATTCTTTAGAAGTATATAACAGTTATATGTTTTATATTCTTCTTGTAGTTAAAAAAAATTGAAAAATATATAAAAAAATAAAATATAAATATTTTTATTATTAAAATTTTTAAAAAGTGTAAAATTATTTATTACTCGCAAAACACTAAAAATTATCTTTTTATTATTGCTCAAATTAAAAACGATAACAAAGCTATATTTCGATTTTCACTATTCGAATTGCGTCCAAGGGAACAACAACAATATAATTGCATTATACTAATTATCATATTATTTATTTGTGTGAAAAATTTTGTACATTTAATATTACTTACACAATTACTATACGCATTCTGTTTCCTTATGATTTTGTTAAAATATGAAGGGCCCAAATATTCTTGTCCCACTTGAGGACCTGATTCATTTAATAAGTTCTTCTTTTGTCGTTGGGTTTTGTAGATGATTCCCTTTCACATGCACACATTCATAGTTACACATCCAATCGATTGACTTCCTGTCACCTAACATGTGCAACCATAAGACCCATAACTCACAATACAAACAAAGAATGCCCCCAAGTAATTCATAAATGATAGAATTCAATATTCGGTTAAAATTATATTGCTTCTGTTATACTTTAAAAAAAATAAACAAATTATTTGATGATATTTTAATTTTTATTAAAATCTATTTATTTATGTTTATATCTATCTTACGAAACATAAAACAATTAGTCAAATTCACAAATTGTGTCATATTACTTGTGCTTTATTATAATTAAAGATTTATAAATTTTTTTTTTTTATATTGAGCGGCTAAGAAATTAGGACGATTGCATTATATTTTAAAAATAAATTTAAATAAATTATTTAATAACACAAATTCTTACTTACATTTATACTCAAAACTTTCATTTTACAATCAAACAATTATTTCAATTTATTTTATGTATCAAATTGTATGACATTACTAATGCATAATCTTAATTGAGGGATTATAATTTTTTTTTTTCAAATTCTACACACTAAAACTTATCCCATATCACACACAATATTAAATTAATTTTTTTTAAAAGATTAATATGTAAAAGACTGATCTTTAATCTTTTAGTTTTACAGCAAAAACGTCAAATTAACAGGTCATCCTTAGAAAACAATCGAAGAATTTTAAGCTTAACAATCGACATTAGTGGATAGCAATTCATCAAGTGCAACACTAATTTGGTCAAATGAGTTTGCAAACATAAAAGAGAGATGAAGTGTTAACCACATAAATAAGAGGGATTTCAACCAAGTAAATGGTGGTCCTGAATTCTGCGTTGTACTAAGGTAAGGTACTAACAATGACAATCAATCACAATGGTCAAGTCACATCTATACTAAAAAGGAAATCCAGCTTAAGTGGTCCAGTACAATAGATTACTTCAACAAAATGACAACTTACAGGATTTCATCTTCTATCTTATCCTCCACTAGGCTTATTCGTATTAAAAAAAAAAAAAAAAAATTTAAATTAATTAATTAATAATAAAAGAAATTAATCTTCATTCATTTTCAACTTTATGGTAAAAAAAAAAAAAATTGAAGTCGGGGGTCAAAACCTATCTACCCGCGTCCACTTTTTGTCGCATTTAGCTTTCTACTCTTACGTTAGACACATTCAATTTGGTCGCATTTTGTGCCCACAAAATGGTGCCTCATTCAGAGATGGAATTGAGCACGGTCTTATCCTGAAGTTTCTAAGTTTTTTTTTTAAATGTCACAATGTTATAATTTATTAATATTACATCATGGGTTTACTAAATAACAATATTTGCAACAAAGTAAAGTCAAGACTCTTAACTCTTGCCTCCCATTTGGAGGATACAAGTACCAACCACTTCAACTACTCCGTTCGAAGTTGATTTATATCTACGGGAGTGTTTATAATTAAGATATAGTGGCTTTTAATCTACATTTCTCGTTTAAAGTTTAAGTAAAAACATAACAATTTCAAACAATACCCAATAGAAAAAATGTATGCTTATGGTTCATATATAGAATTTAGAATGAAATTCACCACCCAATGAGACATGGAACGGGTGATTGATCTTGAAAGCATTCTTCAGTCCTATGCATGTGATTAAACTTTCTACTTAAATCATTCCAATTTTGCAAATTAGCAAGCCAAATGAGGAGTGGAAGGGGGACAAAGAGGAGTAATAACAGTAACTCGTGGAATTACAGAATAGAACAAATTTCTATTTCTTCACCCACTACTATTATAAAGAGTAAATAAGAATCAAATTTAATAAACATCGAACGCAAACCCCACCACAACAAAACTTTCTAGACTTGTAACAACCTAAAGGGTTTTTCTTCCACAGATGGTTACAAGTGTAAAAAAGGAAAAAAAAAAAAAAAATCTTCAGTATTTCTCATTTCTTCAGTTGTCATGTCGCTATGATACAGTCACACTCATCAATCTATTCTAAACTTAGAATCTCCCTATCATCATAATCAACAATGGATACTATCAATCCAACTAAAAAATGACAGATGAAAGAATGCTATTCTGAGAATTAAAAGAATGCTATTCTGAGAATTAAAGGCAGCAAAAATGTCACTAGGTTGACCAATTAGATCTAGTTTCAATAAGATTCCCACTGCTGATTCTAGCTTCAAATATTGTCCTCAACAATTACTAAATCTATTCCGAAGTTACATCTCTACAATTCTTCGGTAGAAAAGAACATATGCAGCAGAAGTCTTTATCTTGTCCTGGCCAATAGGATAGACATGGCTATCATCAAAGTCATACCATTGATCAGCCCCATGCTACACCAAAGAAAATAACGTAATTAAGAAACTCACACTAAGCACCGTGGACCAAAGAATCATTCAACATAAATCACGAGGGGAAATTCCTCCTATTTCATATCAAGTAAATTAAAGACATATACACATCAAAACAAGCGAAAACATGGGAAAAAGAAAGGTGTGGTAGTTTAAAACTGGAATGGCATAATATTGCAATTGTGTGTGCATGAACAAATACCAAGATATGAGAAAAAGAAAATGATAATAGAAATAAAATGCATCACTTACATGAACAAATGCGGTGTAATGACCACCTCCCATGCTTCCGTGGTGATTGCTAACAGCATAAAGCATGTAATGATTAGATAATTCATTCTTGTGAGCAACGTGAGTTGACAAATCAAGATTATCAATAGGGAAGTCAACATATGTCTCCAGCTTGTTCTTCAAGTATCGGCTGTATGAGAACCTCTTTAAATGGATAACCAGAATTTCGGGCAGTCTCCAAAGATCTAACCTTTTACTGGCTTGGCGGTGCTCTTTGCAGGCAGGACAGTACCTAAAATTTATACAAACAATACCAGACATTAGAAAAACTGTGAGAACATGCCATAACTTCACTCAAGAAATTAAAAGAATTTATCAATTCAGACATGTTATAAGAATTTATCAATTCATTAACTTTCTCAATCCCATGCATGTTAGAAGAATAGATAAGAAGACCACAGAGAATTAAATAGAGCCTATAGTTTGAGCACGGAGAAAACCGTAGCCATCAGCAAAGTTATTTTATTTAAGTCAAACCATAAATGAAATTAGACATATAAACTAGAGTAATCCACTATAGTCACTAACAAAAGATAATGCTACTTTTCAGTTTTCCCAACTGCAATGAAAGCGGCCAAAGCACAAGCCAAAAGCACTAAAAAGTTAAGAAGTCGGATAATAAGATCAGTCTAACAATAGAGAGAGATCTAGAGTAAATGCAATGATTAATATGTAGCCCTTAATCATTATGGAAGAGATGGAAGCACCTCACAAAAACTACTAAAGTTTCATTTGGGATTTTGGTTCTTGTGCTATGCTTTGAAAGCAAGGGTAAGAAAGTGTTTGGTAAAACCAAGTTTTAGTGTAACCTACACATTTAACATTGATATTTGACCTCTAAAGCTTTTATTTCACAGAAGCTGTGACACACATCAATGCCTACCAGAGTCTAAGATGATAACATGATTTTCTAATGTCATATGTGACATCAGCATATCAGAATTGGTAACATAATAAAACAAACAGCAATTCCAGATCTTCGAGTAGAACATAACTTGATGTTCTACTTCTATGTTAAAACTCAAAGCAGAGTTCCATGTAATGTTTCAGAATAAAACTCCATCACTAAGCCAAGAATAATCATTTGTCAAACTAATTGTATTAATCCTAAAAGTTTCATGTAAAAGTAGCTATATAGAGCGAAAATAGTCTGAATATAGAATTAAAGAATACTGATATAGACACTGACCACATGTCTTCAGGTCCAAGAGGCTCCTCTGTCAAGAATGCTTCAAGGCACTTGTACAAAGAAACAGACTCCTGAGGTCTCTTCACAAGCAATCCAGGCTTGAAAATCTCAGGTAAGGTGTTAAGAAGACTTGTGTCATAATTTTGAAATAATTGTTCTGGCCAGCATACAAGCACATACAACTTCCCTTGAACTCCAGTTACTGCCACAGGCTCATTCATTACAATCTTTGAGTTCTTAACTATTCCTTTCTCATCTGTGAAGTAAAACTGTAGTTCAGCATCTGTGGGCGATTCAGCCCCTTTAACGTCACACAAAGTTGCAACTCCATCCATAATGGGACTTATGGTATCCTCTGCCTCTGTAACTTTTTCGATTGCAGTGCTCCCAGAGGTATCACTATCATCCAAGGTATCTTTGGCAGGTAAATGGAATGACTTAAGCAATTTCAGATATGTATTGTGGATGTCAAATCCATGTACCAAATTAGAAACCTTTGCCACTAGAGGTATTCCCAAAGCCTTTGGACTCGCAGTCAGTTTGCCATGGATGTACTGCCTGACAGTATAAAATATATTAGAGAGCGGGGCATGAGGGTTACCAAAAACAATTATCACAAAGTAACTCAATAGAACTCTTTTCACAGACAATTTTTGGCTGTGATGGTATTTTTTTAATTGGATTCGAGAGACAGGTGGGAACACCTATAAGACAAAGGTAAAACAAGAAGTTGAGAATCATAGACAACCGGTATAAAAAATATGTATCTCACAACTCCACATTAAGGAAGGCTGCAGTATGCTAAGAAAACTAACTTGTCAACTGGCATGAAAAATATAACATGTTACAGTAGTAGCAACTGTGCATCGATGTCTTCTATAATTCTAAATAATTAGTTGAGTTTCAGGATATTAATCAAAGCTGTTGTTCCGAGACAACTTAGCAGCCATGAATTTAAAGATATCAACTTGATGGGAAAAACATCACATCATACATGCACTTAGAGATATACTGCAATTTATTTGGAATTCAAACAGGCAAGAGGAAACCCAATATACTTAATACATGATAAACTGAGAACTAAATAAACTCACTCCTCCATATGCTGGTGCATAAACACAACCAAAAGATCTTTGTCATTATCTTTCCTCAACCTATAAGCAACCAATCGGTCACCATCTCTGATCAAGGATAAAGCATCAGTAGGCTCTTCTAGATAACGAATAATTTGATTGTTGTAAATCTGTAAAAATTCAAGCTTTAGAGTTCAGAATTAAACAAAGAAACACATCAATATAAGCAACAAAACCTATCAACAAATAAAAATATTATAATCACTGAAATATACCTCAGCCACTAGTAAAGTCTCATCAGCCCCTAAAGAACATGCAACACTTAGAGCGTGGATAAGATCTTCAAAGTTTCCATACTTGGGGACAGTAACAGTGTATGGAGAACGCTGAGCAATGCTATCAGTACTCACGACAGTCAAAGTCATTGTCCGCATTGTTGTTGATGGCAGAGGTAGTGATAAGTACATAAATGGATCAAAGGTAACAGAAACCTTCTTGCAAACAGGACAAACTAGTGTTGACTTATATTGACCCTGCAGTAAGATATACGCATGATGGATTGTTCAGTGAGTCTAAAGAAGATATCATAAACAGATTCGATTAAAATTAGAATCACATTTGTTTAACAAACATGAAAAACATATCAATATAAGATTCACAAAATCAATTCTAAACCGATACCCTGCTGGTTCAAGTTATGGATTTAATATCTGGAACATGTCCCATATCGGAATTAATACTTTGTAACCATACACATGTCAAATTATTATATTATTATACATGCATCTCAGTAATTTCATCATGTTTCATGAATTAT
The DNA here is from genome assembly GCA_035221805.1 of Trichilia hirta. Classification (NCBI taxonomy): domain Eukaryota; kingdom Viridiplantae; phylum Streptophyta; class Magnoliopsida; order Sapindales; family Meliaceae; genus Trichilia; species Trichilia hirta. Next base: position 4,019,321 of record JAWDEX010000007.1, on the reverse strand, counting down.
GGCCCCCATATTAAAATCAATCATGAGATCCTCCCACGACAGGTTTAGCGATAAAGGCCCGTCAATCTACAAAAAAACAAAGAACAGTTGAATTCTTCAATAAATTCAATCCAAAACCTATTGAGTTTATGAATCATAATTTTATTCTATTTGTTTATTCATTTAATTAGTTTCCACGCACTCCAATCCCACCCATGACATTAAAAAGTTCTTCCTCCAAGGTTGGTGTGAGGGGAGATCAATCTCTTGACCTCTTGCTTCCACAGCACGAGATCAAATGAATTAGGCTATCTCCCTGGGGACAAAAGACTTAGCACTAAAATCATATTTGGTCACTGACTGAGAAACAACTTCTGAATTCAAATGATACTAGTTTTCATAAATTAAGATTTAAGAAACAAACAACTTCACGGACCTTCCATAATGCTTGGACCTTTCATGAGTGTGGGATGTATGGTTACATGTAAACAAGCAGTAATGACTGTCAGTTGGGATGAGCAACTCACTACAGTAGCACCGAAGAAAATGTGGAGATATGTGGCACTGAAAAGTTTCTTTCCCTCAAATTGTTAGTGCTTTGGTTTCATATTGTTTTGCTTGAGCCTTTTACAGTGAGAAGAAAGATGGATGTAGAGGGAGGGTGAGTTATAAAAGAATTGATCTAGAAATTTAACTTGGAAAGGGATGTTGAAATACGTGAAGCATTCAAAGAGTGTTTATAGTTGTCCAACCTCAAAAGATGGAAGAGCACAATAAAAGAGGGAGCCTGTATATTTAGCCTAGATTCTTTTAAACTCAATAATTTCACTACTCGGCATGGAAAAAATTATCCTAGGAATTTGGTTATATTTTTGTTATATATTATGATTACTTAAACGTTTAAATGCAAAGTTTCCTGAGTAGAAACAGTACATTTGTATCAAATAGGGAAAAGGTTGATGGTAGTATCAGTGTATCACAAGTCAAATACAGTAAAATATAAATCGCAACTGGTAGCATCTACCAACAGAAGAGGTTTGAGACTAATTTTTAAACTACATAAGACTATTTTATATTGAGCCCAAAAAATGGGAGAGGCCAGAAAAATTGTCCTTTTCCAATCTATCTAAAAGATTTAAGGTTGTACCTCTACAAGACGGGTATATATGTACATCATTGGTGGGTGGATATGCTAATAGGGTCAACACCCTGACAAATATATCTAGCAGTCAATTTTGAGGAAGCCAACCTACTCAGTGGTAATATGATATTTTGCAAACTGTAGTTCTGGAATTGAGTAAGTTTAGGATTTTACTGTCACAGGTTGATTCAAGGACACCGCTGGCGTACTTTCTTTAATTCAAAAGTCCACGCAGTTAAAAGATGAAAATAGCCATAAACTGCATCCAAATGTGCATGTGATGGTTTAAAAAATTGTCTCTGTCATTGTGCTTGGATGCCAATGTTACTTTATATATAAGTTGTTTCTAGATTTTGAGGAAGCTTCTATGAAAAGAAATTCAGATTTGATAGTTCTGTTGCAAATCAATGAAAATAATGATAAAGAATAAACAAACACACAGAGACACCAGAGATTTTACATGATTCAAAAATTGCCTACATCCATGGGAGAACGGCTATTTTTATTTCTCCTTATCTAAATAGGGTTACAATATAATATATTTTTATTAAAAACCTACCCAGATAAATTAAAAGAAATTACCCCTGTGCCGCTCCCCCTGAACTATTTACCAACTTGCACATATGCCATCTTCTCCCAAAAGCGGGGCCGACAATGTGCTACACTACACTACAACCACTGTCACTGGCCCTGCCTAATGGACCCAAGGATGAGTGTAACTCAACCCTTAATGAAATATGAGCCAATTTACAAAAAGTTCTAGGGCTCTTTTCTTTGTTTCAAGAAGGTTTATGCTTTAAGCCCAAATTTCTCATGGATTTCAAGCCACTTTCATTGTTCTGAATATTACAGAAACAGTTGCTCACTGGTTGACCTGCGAGTTTTGGTCCTGATCTAATCTTCTTTTTCTGGATCCTTGCATAGAGTAAGTTTTCCTAACTAAGTTTTCATATTAATTCCATTTCCATAGACATGTCATACGTGAATTTGACAAATCTAAGTTGATTAATCACCAAGATCTTGCAACTTTAATCACCATAGGTGCCACATTTGAACTACATTTAATAGTAATTTCTATGGTGAAATTTAGGAATGAAATGAAGAGGAACCCCTTGAATAGATACTCACTTGGCATACATCAACAATGATAGAGTCATTCCGAGCTACATGGTTCTGCCAATATTCATCAGCAATTTCTTCATCGGATCGACCATCTCCATCCTTGGCTTCTACATAAGGCTTGCATTTTACACGATTGAGATCTTCATGTAGACCATCCAGCAAAAACGAAAGGAGTTCCTGTGGTTAAAAATTCATCAAACTCAGAAAATACTACGACAAGTTCTTCACACCCTCATCCAAGAGAAAGGTAAGGAACCAGAATTCAGTTTCAGATAGGAAAATTTCCCTAACTTGGGAATCTTGCTGGTTAAATCCACTAAATTGAGGAGCAAAATGAGCAAGTTTTGAATTAAATGTTCTAGGTGCCACCGGAGATGCTCCAGGAGCCCACAGTTTTCTTAACAGATCTCCAAACGATTGAGCAATCTCACCCCAGTAAAACTTCGCAACTTTTATTAGTGGATAAAAAAAAAGATTATCATCCGAGCACAAGGAAAAGCAGACTAATAAAAAGACTAAAAACACCGAAAAACATAGTTAGTGTGATTCAGACACGAAATCAAGAGAGGTAGATAGATACAACATACATTCATTCCCAAAGGGTTGTCGTGATTTATTTCTCCACTATTATCTCCAAGAACGTAATCAACAAGCTTTGGTGTATGTACTAAGCACTGAAAGGCGCTATTCATGAAACAAGTATTTCCAAGATTGTAATCCCATCAACACCGAACAACCAGCTTCGCCAGATCTTCCAGGCAAGTTGCAAAGTTATTACGAAGAAAACTGGAGGTCGCACAGCCAGCAATACCATTCACCAGTGACCTATTAGAATGTTGTTTCGTCTTTTTTACCTTCTTTGGATTTCAAGGAATCTAATAAACCATAAATTTGCAATTCCAGTAGCGCTGCCAAAGCATCAAACTGACATATGAATCACACAAAATGATTGTAAAGTTTATAACATATCTCACTTTAAAATAAAACAAATATTCCACTTGACCCTAACACTACAACAAAGTGAAGGTTTTAATAGCCTTATTTTTCATTTCTTGAATAATTCTTACAAAAGATACGCACATATATATAGAACTATCAACCTTACGATCATTTTTAATTAGTCCTACGGCCACTCCCTATAATCACTCCTACAATTACTCGTAATCAATTCTATATAATTAGTCAAAAAAATTGATTAAAG
>JAWDEX010000007.1:4005432-4015778 GCA_035221805.1 Trichilia hirta | reverse complement strand
TCACTAACTTGAGAATCATGCTGGTTAAACCCACTAAATTGAGGAGCAAAACGAGCAAGCTTTGACTTAAACATTCTAGGTGCCACTGGAGATGCTCCAGGAGCCCACAGTTTTCTTAACAGATCTCCAAAAGCTTTAGCAATCTCACCCTAGTAAAATATTACAACTTTTGTTAGTTGACAAAGGAAGAGGGCATGAATCCTAGTATAAGGAAAAGCAGACTAATAAAAAGACCGAAAACACCAAAATATGTAGTTATTGTGATTCAGAAATAAAATCAAGAGAGTTAGAATAGATATAACATACATTCATTCCCAAAGGGTTGCCGTGATTTATTTCTCCACCATAATCTCCAAGAAAGTAATCAACAAGCCTTGGTGTATGTGCTAAGCACTGAAGGGCACTATTCATGAAACAAGTATTTCCAAGATTTTGCAATCCCGTCAACCCCAAACAACCAGCTTCGCCAATTCTTCCAGATAAGGCTATAGAATTATTACGAAGAAAACTGCAGTTCGTATAGCCAGCACTACCATTCACCAGTGACCCATTAGAATGTTGTGCTCCCATTTCATCTTTTTTACCTTCTTTGCATTTCAAGGAATCTGATAAACCATAAATTTGCAACTCTAGTAGAGTCTGAAAAGAAGCCAAAGTGACTGAACCATTAGTGCCAAAGCATCAAACTGACAGATAAATCACACAAAATGATTGTAAAGTTTATAACGCAGCTCACTTTAAATTAAAACAAATATTCCACTTAACCCTAAAACCACAACAAAGATACCATGACAATGTTGTATGAACCAAAGAGCTAGCATGGATTCTGAACCATATTAGCCTCTGCTGAGTGTGCTTTCCTCTGTGAAAGGAACTTAAGACCCCTTACGGATGGACCTATGGTCAACCTCAACCCCCCAGGAAAAACTTATTACAAACCTCCCTGAACAGATATTCTTGACAAGCTAGAGGTGTTCGTTAACACCAAGGTTCATAGAAACAGTGTTGACTACCAATATGGGGCATGAATATTTCAAAACCTATGGATTGTTTTGACAGTAAGCAAAACTTGGTAGTCCCTAATGATGTCCAGAGAAAACTTACCATCAAATTATCAGTCATTTGTGAATCAACCTACATTACACAACTATCTGAATAGAGAGAGAGAGAGTTTGTCCTCGGCTTCTTATTCAATCTAGTTGTCAAGTCCTGATTTCTTAAGGCTGATTGTTTCTGTACATGCTTTTGCCTTCATAGTTTCGTTTGATATACTGTGGATTTCTAATCCACTATACTTGTAATTTCCAAGCTTTTCTTTGTAAATACAATGCTCTTTGTTGCTTATCCAAAATAAATAATAACAAAAAAAAATCATAAGCTTGAGATTTCCAAAATGTAACAATGACATCTCTAAAGAGTTTCCCTATAGAATATTATGTGTCATAACTTTTCAATTTATTTGTCCAAATAATTCGAAGAACAATAAATAAATAAATAAATCATCAGGAGATACAAAAAGAATAAATGCCTATAGTGAAATAATTATAAACAGCGTCTATTTCTGTTAATGCAACCCTGACACTCACACCTCAGTAATCATTATAAGGGCTGCATCAAACTCATACCTGAGATCTCCACACGATACATGGAACAATAAAATATAATAATGAAATCATATGTCAATATTTAATCTACAAAATTTACAACTTACCTCCTGATCTGACGGCCGCTGACAACCTTTTGAGAATTTATTCTTATCATTCATAAACAACATGGTTGTCTGTCCAGAAAAGTCCCGTATCCGTAACTGAGTAACAGCAGAAGTTAGAAGGTGATCCGTTTCACTGCAAAAATTAATCGATGTAAAAAAGGAAACACTAAATTACCAGCTCAGACTCAGTACTGAAGATCTTGCAGGCTCGTCTGAAGTGCTCAACTGCATTGTCCTAGAAGAAAGGAATAACATGTTAATAATTGAAAACCGAAAAAACATCTTATAACAAATTAAATGCCGGTAACACAGAAGGATAAAAGAATCAAAGGTTAGGTTAAACATTAAATTCACTAGAGATAGATATCATTCAAACAAGATGAGAATAACAGAAACTAATAACATGCTCATGGCATTTTAAGACAATTGAAATAAGTAAATAGTCCTGTGACTTTCATATAGGGTCTCGTCATAAAAAATTCTCTGAATGCTTAAGCCCTTGGCTCTTATCATAAATTTTTCATATAGAGTTGCCTCACACTAGATAGAATGAGTCATCCGTAAGACATATTGAACTCAACTTAGCAATGTTCCACATTTGAGACAGTGATTAATCAATAACATACCCATGACGTATTATTTGGCTTGCAAAAGTTACACCTTGCCTCTTATCATAAATTTACTTTCATATACTGTTGTCTCATACTAAATAGAACGAGTCGTCAGTAACACATATTGAACTCAACTTAGCAATGTTCCACATTTGAGACGGTGATTAATCAATAACATACCTATGAAATATCATTTGGCTTGCAAAAGAATGGATTTGGTGAACTGTTGATCTCATCATATGACTTAAGATTAGACGTGTCATAGGCACAATGAATTCAACTTAGCAATGTTCCACATTTAAGGACAGGCAGTGAATGCCAAATAATATGACCTGTGACATGTCATTTGGCTGGCAAAGGAATGGATTTGACACTGTCAAACTTATCAGATAAAATGTAAATGGATTTATAATCAGCTACACAAGTTGCTAATCTTTTATAGCTCTTTAGCTGTCTAATTCACAGTATCAAGATCCCAGAACTTTTAGGAAGCATGAATAGACAAGTCTATGCATTTGAGTTATTACATATCCAAATGTTACAAAACCGTTTAAATTTATTTACATGGATGGTGGAGTTGGCCCAGAAATGCCTATACCTAGTCATCCAAATGATCATCCAAGCAGAACCTTTCATCAACAATAAGCAATAGGGTAGATTCAGGCCGAAAAAATTCTTGGTATTTCAGTTACCCGTCAAAAAATTAAGAGATATAAATACAATTTTATTATTACTGTTATTTTTATTTATACTAACCTAGATACCCTTCTATGACAGAGAGAAGTGAAATTATATGCATGCAGAAGCATAGTCCTAGCATCATTATAAGGGCCTTTAGGGTGGCCGCTTATGTTCTAGATGAGAATGAGCTATGGGTGTCTTATGAAAGAGCAAGTATCGGAGTGAAATTGAGAGCTCATTATTTCCGATTGTATTATTTGTAAGCTATTCTTGTTTACATTGTAGAAATTACAAATCAAGTTTTAGAATAGTCAAAACTGCTGTCATTTACGAGTCTCATATATGGTATCTAATAATTAAATTTGATCAAAATCGATTTTGTAGTTGAAATCAATAATACAGTTTTCCAAAGAAAATCATATAATAGTTGACATAAGATATACTAAGACCATTTCTTAAAATAAGAAAAATAGGAAGCGGGGATGTAAAATTATTATGGCTCCAAATTCATAATGTGAATAAGTCCATCTTCTAATCACATTAGTTAGACTAAATAAAATATAGTGTTTGTATCTTACCAGATCAAAATGAAAAACGGAGTACGCCAAACTAACCTTTTTGCTAATTTTTACTCCCAGAGAATTCGTTTCCTGCAGAACAGAAAGCCTAAGTTGCAAAGGATAGACATCAGCCATATCATCTTCTGCAGCCAAGAAGCTTTTTCCAATCTTCGTGGCAACTTTAGCATCGCTATGCCTAAATGAAACAGTAGAATGATATAAACAGATGTTACCCAAAATTTTGTGAACATTACTATGAAAAATTATCAAATTGATTTGTCAATCCACCACAAAATCCTAAAATCATGTGTTCTGTAAGGCTACAAATCTTGTTCCAGAGTCAATATAATCTATAGCCAGGAAGAAATATTTCCTTTGTTTAGTAATTAAGCTCCAATTCCCATTCTATAAGTAAGATAATTTTAAGACGAATATTTTTGCGAGCAGAAAAGGGGAGATCAATTAGCAAATAAGCTATGATGTCCACTCACGAACCAACCAAACCCCACCCCCAGCAAAAAACAAAGAAAGCATGAATAACAAATTATCCACCATAGATCTTCTATAAGGATAAAAACATAATCCCTCAGAGTAACTTCTAATGGCCCCGACTGTGTGAAGATCTTTTCAGGATCTATTGAGAAAATTATCTTTGCTCCCTACAAAATTGTATGTGCCATAAGGAACATTGAGCAAGTATTAAATATGAACAATACACTGTGGACAAGTCAGGTATAACAGAATGTTTAATCTTCATACATCAACATATAGATGTTAAAAAAATTGAGTAGACGCAAAGTTCAACAAGTAAACAAATAATATATAGATTAAGCAGCATTATTTTCTCCAAGATATTAATAGATTCAAAATGGATGGATGCACCTTAAAAAAGCCATGGCTAAATTGTTAAATCTAATAACACATACCCAAGAATTAATTTCTCGCTAAAAAATATAAACTAATAGCTATGAATAGTAATTAGATACATAATCATTTCAATAATACAAACTTCCTAATTATAAAATACACTTGTTGCCTAGATGTAAAAGACAAATAAATAAATAAAATAGAAAAGACAGCAGTAAGTACAAAATTGATGGGCAAATTTATGCCAATCACCAAAACAAGGAGAAATGTAAACATCGCAGAATTACAGTTAACTAAATGCGGACTAAAATTTAGAATCAGCTAAAATCACAAATGGCATCAAATTTTACTATTTGCACGCATCCATTTTGGAATATACAGTTTTGTCTCATGCTCATCAGCCAAAGTGCTGCATCACCGAAAGGAAATTATGCTCAGCCTATGTCAAATCGCAATGCAAAAGTTACAGTGTTCAGATGCTGAAGAGAATGGATGGAGCATAAAGCTGCAACCCACGCATAAGTAAATTCTTTCCAGTTAGTAACTGCACCAGTTATATTCCATTTTGATAATTTTACATTAAGGGATATTGGAGGGCCATAAATACCACAAAATCGCCAACATTATGTACCACCATTTACAAAAGGACAAAGAATCTAAGACCACAGAAATTGTAAACCTAGCTGTTTAGTTTATTAAGAATTAGCAGCACCTAGAGAATAAATTGGCAAGTACTATATCATAAAACCACCAACATAATATATCATCCTAATCGAATCAGAAAAAAGTCTCAAGCACCAGAGAAATTGTTGAACAATAATAGGCCCTTATTCACATTAGAGATCTCAGAAGTTCACACAGATACTGTTCTTTTAACATCCAAATAAATTTCAAAATCTTTGCTTCTTAATATTAAGAAAAAAAAAGTAAACTATCTTAATCACTGACCATTTCAGTGCCTGCAACCACGTTTCTCCTGTCACCAACGCATAGTCCCGGCCCGAGAAACCTACTTCACAATTTTCACCATTCTGCAAGGACTCCTCTTCTCTCCTCAGATTGAAAACAAGGTCCGAGTTGAATATGTTGTTGATGATCTTCATGGGACCTGCGTAAGATGTTCCTTGTGTTGCCGTGTACAAAACCCCTCTCTTTGTATTGGAATCACTCAATGCCGGTTCTTGTGCATCTCTCCACCACCTGAAAATAACCCCAACTCATATCTCAATCCAAAAGAACACACACAAAAACACTCTTCATTTGATTCAATCAAAATTTCAGCAATGTCAACACAAACAAATCAGAGAAAGCTAAAACAATGTAAAAAAAACACAATCTGTTTGATCACTTAAAAATCACGCACAAACCAAAAAAGTAAAACCCCGATTCACATCTCAAATCCAAATCATGCAAAACCACACATTCTATTTATCAATCAATCAAATCACACACGCCACAGATATTGTGTTCATCGATTCAATCAAAGCTTCAGCTAACGAATCAGAGAACACTAAACAAGGACAAAAGCAAGAAAGCAAAAATCAAAATCACAAGGGAGATGCACAACAGCAAGTTTCATTCAAAATGTATAGTTAATTCGTTTATTTCAGTTAGTTTCGCCAACACTGATTAGAAATGGAAAGAATTTGAATAGAATTGAAGGAGATAACGACCTGTAAGGAACCAAGTAGACTCGCTGGTCATTGTCCGAGTCGACTCGGTGAGTTGATTCGCAGTGATCTTCGGTGAGACCGCCCATTTTAAAGACAGAAGAAACGTAGAAGGGAAATGTAGATCATGAACTTCGCAAGAAATTGCCTGTAGAGAGAGAAGAAAGAGAGAGAGAGTGGCGGATTTGCAGAGAAACAAGCGGAGCGTTTATGTGAAGAGAAATCAAGGAGGGAAAAAATAAATATATATGCATTTATATTTATTTTTATTTTATTAATTACGTGGAAAATTAAGTTTGGACACAGCAAAAAAAAAAACATGTGTTCAATTTTCAAAGGAGATCTCAACTCCTAAAGATTAACGATCTTCATTTTATTTATTATTTATTTTCTGTTTTTTTTTTATATTTAATAATAATCGTAAAATACTTTTATTTGGAATTTAAAAATTTTTCACTTCTTTCTTTTCAAGATCCCATCCCTTAACTTGTAAATAATTGTATTTGAGTTTCTAAGTTTTCATCACTTTGCAAATAAGGACAATAGTTTGTCCAATAGTATTGAAATAAGTCCTATTCCCTGTTAAAATAAAAAAATTAGAAAAAAGGTGTTTAAACCTGTAAAGTTTAGTCACAGGAATATTTTAATTCTACTAAATTAAAAAATATTTAATTTTATTAATGTTTATACTATTTCAAATATTTTTAATTCAACTAATTTGATTTTGATTGAGATCACTGACTTTTAAATTTCACGATCTATGTTATATTAAAATTAGTTTTATGATGGAGCACTAAAAAATACCTAAAATTTAAAATACTTACTAACAAAGCTAAAAATAAATATTTTTTAATTGAATTAAATTAAAATATTTTTATAATTAAATTTTAAGGATTTAAATATATTTTATCCTTAAAATAATTAAGAAATTTTTTAGTTTTGAGTTACATATTAATATATTGTAATATTTAGAGTCAAATTCTCAATATTATGAGAAGAATTTATTTTTAAATAGAAGCCATGACATATTTAACATAAATAGATAGATTATATCTTTATTTAAAAATATATATAAGCAATAGGGATGCAAATGTTATTATCCTCTAACTCTTATTTTTTTTAAAAGAAGGAAATATATTTTATATACGCATGTATGTATCGAAATATATATATCTTAAAAAATATATTTTTTTATTATTTTTTTTTTATAATTTTTTATTTAATATTTTTTTTCTCTCCCTTTTAATATCTTCGGTCTCCCAAACTTTCTTCCCAACAAATACGAAAGCTCTCTTTACACACTACACCATTTTTAATGTTAATCTGTTCACTCTCTTTTAACTTTTCGTCTTGTAGTACTTGGAAATTATTTTTCTCTTCGAATATCCTCAAATATTAAAAAGTTAATAAATCTGGAAGCACAATCAAGTTGGATAAAATGGGTATCGATGCGATGCTTAATTTTTCACATTTTTATTTTAAAATTCCAGATCTGTACATATACAGGTTTCAAACTTTGAAAAATGGGCACTGTGCTTGCAGGCTAGGCTAAGAAGAAGGCAGACGGTGATTATAACGACGCAGAAAAATGCCAACAATCCTTTGTTACTGAGTCAAAACAGCAAAAATCTTAAGAGTATTTACAATCTGTACCTTAAAAATTTCAGACATCCACATATATATTGATTAATGATTGAAATAGTTTTGATGATCTACAACAGAAAAGTTACGAAGATGATCGAAGAAGAGAGCGAAAAAAAGAACACCAAGAATCGCGTGGATTTCAAATAAACTCCATACATATTTGTTTTCTCCCTTGAAAGACATTAAATTGCTTCAAATAGAAATTGAAGATGGTCATGCATAGTAATCGATTTGATGATACTCAGTAGAATTTAATTTTTTCCTTTGATAATTAAAGGAGCGTGTAGAGACATTGATAGTGAAAACAAGTCGGTATACATATGGAGTTGTTTCGAGCTGTTCAGACAAGTGGTAAAGAGAGAATTCGTCGAGAGAAATATATTAAATAAAAATTTATTAAAAATAAGTAAGATATATATATATATATATATATTAAGGTAAGATACTCAGAGTCTACCCACTTTTTATTTAATCAATAATTTAGAAAAAATTATATGCAGATTATCAATCAACTTAATTAGTAATTTTAACATAAAACTAATTTACGACAAAAATATTTTATTTTACAATAAAATTATGTTGTATTTTAAAAATAAAGTTAAAAAATATTTAATAATATAAATTTTTAATGCATTTTATATATTATTATATTTTAATATTCTCTATTTAAATTTTTTATTTTATAATAATTATGAACTATACCAATTGGACTATAATTGTTTATTTTATTTTTAGAACTCTTTTTTTTTTTATGATTAGAAAATTTTTATACTCAGTCATCACTGCGGTGGTTGGTTATACACGGGTCAAGTACTCACCTTTTTAAGATACGTATCCGCAGATCACACAGTACCTGTCCTAAATCAATTAAGATCATATATAGGGATCACAATGTAATGGTATCAAGTACAGAATAAAATTCTGATTGTATCAAACTCTTACATTTAAATACACTTAAAAAAATACGAACCTAAAATTAGTACAAATACTCTCTCAAAATAGAACCACTCGACTATACATAATAAATGCCTCTGCGACTTTATAACCTACAAAATGAATTTTGGTCTAAGTTGCATGTGAACTTATGCGTTACTTTTTAACCATGAACAATAATATCCATATAGCATATCCACGAAACAAATCCAATAAAAATCCAAATTGATTCATCAAGTTAATGATATTTCATAAAATGCCCAATTTTTTGTATATTATTATAATTTCCACATTTTTGTTGACTTTGTGCTAACAAATTTTATGTCCGGATACGTTTGTTCTATCATATTCAATGGTAAATGATGTTTGACTGTCAATCATACAGAGCAAAAATAGAAATATAAAATCAAATGTTACTGATTGAATTTAATAAAAAAAAAAGGGATTTTTATATAATTCTAGGCATACTTAATATTAAGGCGCTTTGATTATACAGTCATCGTTGTTTTACTATTATTCTAGAGTTAAAATAAAAATATTATCCGAATTTTATTAAAAATTAGTATAATCAAATATTTTTATAATTTTGCTGTCAAAATTAAATGAAAGTAAATTATATCAAATATACTCTAAATATAAAAATAATGAGAATCATGATATACAATTTAAAAGTAGGGTTGGGTACCAAAAAAAAAATGACTAAACCAAATCCAACCGAACCAAAATCGTCAGTTTGGCTCAATTTTATGACTTGATTGGTTCGAATTTAATTTTATACTTTAACAACCAACTATCGTCAGCTCAATTTTTTTATTTTTTATTTTAGGTTAATAACCCAAAAAATCGAATCTAATTGAGAATGTATTAATTAATATTTTATCTAATTTAAAATTATATATTAATATATTATTAGTATAGTATATGTAATAAACATTATTTTAATATTATAATTTTTTTTTAACATAAAAATATGCAAGTTAATTTATTAAAAAATTATAATTTGTAGCTCCAACTTAAACTGATTTTTAGATCTAACTCAAACTAGTAAATCAATCCAAACTTGCATATAATGTTGGTTCAATAGTTTTGTTAAAAATCAATTTATTCGGTTAGTTTTTTAGTCTGAAAAAAACAAATCAAATCAAATCATACTCACGCCTATTTAAAAATAAATATATTAAAGAAATTGAGTAATGCTAAAAATTCTAACTTACATATCAATATTCAATAACACTAATAATACAAACTCTTGTATAAATTAAAGGTATATTATCATATAATTGCTACATATTTTATATAATTTATTTTTTATATAATAAAAAATAATAATTTTACAAAACAGCTATATAAGCAAGATAATCTTATAACATACCCACATCAATTTATATAAAAAATTTGTATATAAAATTTATATCTCTCGTACCATCAAATATTTGTATTCCAAAAAAAAAAATTTAATTTAAAATATACGTGTCTAATAATTAAAAATGCGTTACGTCATTAAATTTGATAATGTGACATATTTTTAACCATCTGAATCTATACACCGAACATACTTAATAATTTTCCAAAGATAATAACAATAATAATAAACCCACCTGTGGTTAGCCCCATTGGTAGGAATGAGCTCTGGATTGTGTGGTTAGGCGCACGGTCTGGGGTTCGATTC
>JAWDEX010000007.1:3964594-4005332 GCA_035221805.1 Trichilia hirta | reverse complement strand
GTTGAATGCATTCAATTTCGTGAACTTGATGTATTTTTTAACTACTGGTCACTTCACATCTTCTATCATCATTATGAGTTCACATAGTGATGTTAAGAAGATTTTAGCTCTTGCAATCTTAGCCTTTTTAAATTTTTTTTTTAAAATTTGGTCATATTTCTCTGTTTTTCAGAAAACATAATAGCAAAAACAAAAACAAAATGCTTGTTTTAGTTTCCATCATCTCGCATGCTCTATCCCTATGGCTGTCCATGAAAAAAAAATGAAGTTATAATACCTTTTTATCCTCTGAAACCGTTATGTAGTCGATGTAAAGCTTAGATTCAATTACATGGCAAGGCAACTTCATTTAATGCTGAAGGATGCAATATTTTCTGAACGTTGATCGTTCATATGGTTATGATTACTGAATTTGAAAGAGGTTTTGTGAAATTACCTGTTGCAACTTATTCCTCTAGGTAAAAAGCACGATGAGGAGTCTACTTGCTTGGCTCTTTTATTTTAAGTAAAAGTTCACGTCTTAAGTTTAGTTTAGTTTAGTACTGCTCCTTGCTGAAAGGTGATCATAACTCCTGAGGAATGAGCAGGAAATCTTGTTTGGATCCTGAAGCATCTTCCCAAACTAAATTCTACCTCTTGGTTGAATGGTGATTGAACTCATAAGGAGTGAGCAGGAAATCTTTTTTGGACCTGAAGCATCTTCCCAGCCATAGCTTAGGATTAGTGGGGCAAGCCATTGACATTTGAACGAAACTTTAAATTAGATCCGCATTAATGTTGTTGATGAGTAGTGATTAGTGAGTAACATTCATTTTGGAAATTACAAAAGGATTTTCTATTGCGACTAGTGTTTGCTTATTTTTGATACTATTAGTCACAGTTGAATTCTTCTTTTTTCCATTCATGGCATATAGTCCCGCTGCTAAAACTACAATTGAGGATTGGCGAATGGCGTGGTTGTTTGTTAAGTGGTTATAGGTTGTGGAAGAAGCCACTTGATGATCACTGAGACTTGCTAATCTGGGAGATCTCTAGACTTGTTCATGAATTGGAAGTCAGGATCACACAGAGGGAATTTTTATTTTGTCTAGAGACATTGGGGAACATATTGCTGATATTTGAAGTCAGGGTCACTCAGACTTTAACCAGAGTGCGGTATAACTTTAATTTATTTTAGTTTTAGCTAAAGTTTCAAGGGCAACATATTGCTGATATTTGAATGGAATGTTGATCTCAGGCTCAGCTTTTTCAATGATTTACTGGCTGAGGATTATATACATTTCTAAAACTGGTTTTCTTTTTATTGAATAATACATATGATTAAACAATTCATCCACCTTCCCCTTGTTTTCTCTTTGTAATTTAATGTGGCCCCTTGAACATATGCTAAAGCCTTCCTTTTCCTTCATACAGAAATTTATGTCTCTACAGCTTGTATAATCTTTTGGCTGATTGAATAAGAACTAAGGCTTCTATTTTCTCTCAAGTTTATGCAGTATGTGTACATCTATGTGTTTAATACTTGTTTGCTTATGTATGCATGGTAAATGTGTGTTTTTGTTATAATAATTAATGTTTTTGGCTGGGAATTCATGCCATTTCTTATTACAATGTTTCTAATGTTTTTCTTTGTTTAATAGATGGCAAAGAGGCTAATGCAAATTGCGAAAGCTGAAGGACTTCAGGTTAACGAGGTAAATGCTACTTAAAATATTATTTTATTTGTGAACTTGGGAGATTTTGTTATTTAAGATTGTGGATGTCCTTGGTTCCATGTACATTTCTTGCTCTTTTGATGGCATTTTAAACGTTGTACTATCTGTCGGATGTTGCTACTATGAGTTAGGTCAGTCAGTAATGTTGGTATTTGAACAGGTTGTGATGATGGTTTTTATGTGATTTGGATTAGGTTTTGCTTCCGATAAAGTTCAAAATGGCCAGAATGAACTGTGTGTCATTTTTCTCTTCTTTTTCAATTTTTTTGTTGTGGGTGTCTGTCTTTCTGCAATGGTAAAGGGTCTGGAAATTTAGAATCAATTATTCCAAGATGTTTCCTGTCTAATTCTTACTTGTCTCAGTTTACTTTTAAGGATGCTACTTCTAGTAATCCTTGTATTTATTTGTATTATTGTGTTCTTTCTAGGAATAATTCCTATTTTTTTTCCCACGATTGCCAGATTGCTTTAGAGGAACTTGCAGAGAGAGTGAATGGAGATTTACGCATGGCTATAAACCAGCTGCAATACATGAGCCTTTCCATGACAGTCATCCAGTATGATGACATAAGACAGCGCCTTCTTAGTAGTGCAAAGGATGAAGATATATCACCATTTGCAGCTGTTGACAAGTATGAGAATCCTATCTCGTTTTTCATTAAATTGCCCGTAAGAGTTGATCTCATGATATTTGAGAACAACTTGAACGTTTCCATGCTAACACATATTTGTGTTTGTAGGCTTTTTGGCTTCAATGGTGGAAGGCTGAGAATGGATGAGCGGATTGATCTGAGCATGAGTGATCTTGATCTAGTTCCTCTGCTTATTCAGGTACTTCTTCATTTGGCGTGGATGCGTTTGGTGGCAAGCACTAAATATTTTAGGAAATATTAAAACCCTCAGAGAGTTCCTATTAACCCTGCATTTTTCAAGTTTAAAATTTTTTATTTTTGGCGAGGATGCTTTAATAATGATATTAGTTAAGATGAAAATGACTTCATTGTGTTAGCAGCAATGGAAATTATCTGATTGTTTAGCTTTCCTGGGTTTGAGTTATTACTTTGACTATTTGTTAATTGATTGAACTACTTTAGTAGTGACAGTTTACTTGAGAGGCAAATATCTTTGAGCCTTGTATAATGCAATTGTAGTACTTAAATTAACTAATTTTTTATCAAACGTAACTAGTGCAATATTATTTTCTTTTTTCTAATAAAGAACAATATAGCTAATGAAGTTTATCACAATATAAAACTTAACAATATAGTTAATGAAGTTTTTTCACAATATAAAACTTACATGAGCTGTTAAAGAGAGAACAAAAGCTTGTATTGCCATAATTTTGTTCTTTTTTTATTAATGTTACGAGACTTGGATCTATTTTCTTTATCTTTTACTGTTGGTATATAGTGGCAACACTTCTCTTTTTATAATTATTAATTTTAATGAACCAAAAAAATAAAATTTAAGTGTGAGCTTGTCGAAAAACAAAAAAGAACTATAATAATATAATCAAATATTTATTTTTTGTGAAAGCTCTAAGGGCCTTTTTTTAAAAAATATATGTGTATGTTGCAGGAAAATTACATTAATTATAGGCCAAGTTCATGTGGTAAAGACGACATAAAGCGAATGAATCTGCTTGCACACGCTGCTGAGTCTATCAGTGATGGGGACATCACCAATGTACAGATTCGAAGATATAGACAGTGGCAGCTCTCTCAAACTAGTTCCCTTACGTCTTGTGTTATTCCGTAAGTATGAGCTGTGAAAAATGTCAAAAATGCTTTCCCTAACTTTGAATTGCCAAATAAGCTTTATTCTCATTTTTATTTTCCCTCAAATCAGTGCTGCATTGTTGCGTGGGCAAAGGGAGACACTTGAGCAGGTAATTAATGTCAATTATGGAGATTGCACAACTATTTTTACCAAATTGAAGATTGTTGGTTGTTTCATGGGGGAGATATGAAAATCGGCTGTCCAAGTCATAATACCTTAACTATTCCAATCTAATCAACAACTGGAGATATTTATTAAACCAGATGGGGGGTTGATTGAAGAAGCATAGCAATGGGTAGAAATCTGGGGGTGCAACTGAATTATGTAACCTCCCTATATAGAAGACATGTTTTAGAGGCATTAGTTATTCTGGATACACCAATAGATTAAAACTAAGACAAACATGCAAGTCATAAAGCTCATTGTTGATGAAAACATTTAATAGATGACATTTTGTTTTCTTGCCATGTTGACCTTTTTGGGTTAGATGTATTCTTGACATTATAATGCGGCATCATGTCCACAGGGAGAACGGAATTTTAACAGATTTGGTGGGTGGCTGGGAAAGAATTCAACGATGGGCAAAAATATGAGACTTTTGGAGGATTTGCATGTTCATCTTCTTTCTTCCTGTGAATCTAATTCGGGAAGGTAACTCTCTTTCTCATTTCTTCCATTTGTAATTAATTATTGTCTGGAGTTGATGTGTTCTGTGAACAGACAGTACTAAAATACTTGGTGAGTGGTCTGATATTATTCTATAAGTTTTTTATGATTTTGGTTCAGATACAAATATATATAACTAGACAAAGCTTCAGTGTTCGGAAGGATGTTACTTGGCTTAAATGATACTGAGTTAACAGTAAACTTCCAGTGGAAGCTTATTTAGGAGTATTTGATAGCCTAAAAGTACAAATTGAATGTAATGAATTGTTGTTGTTCAATAGTCGAGGCTTGTGTGCGTGATGAAGGTGTGAAAAATAATGAACTCAATTGTTTTATTCACTTGCGCACTAATTGAGTACAAAGCATGCCTTTATATAGGCTTCCAAAATAATCCTAATCCTAGTCAAACAAGACATAATCCTAATCCTAATTAAACAAGAAATAGTAGTAATTTGAACTAAATAAGAAATAATAAATAAGGAAAGATCCTGGTTTAATAAGAAAAATATATAATTCTAACACCCTCCCTCAAATTCAAGATAGGTACTTTTGCTTGAGTTTGCAGCTGAGATGTCTTTGCTGCAAATGGTGCAACGAAAGTTGATTCTTGATTATGAATTCACCATCTTCTAAGTTGAACTAGGATTTCAGATGATCAGCAATTGTTCGCCGTCTTCTTCTAAGGGTCTTAGAATGATAGGCAATTTTGAATGAAGGGCGGCGGGTTCGCAGGTTTTCTGTTTATGATTCTAGCGAATTTAAAGAAGAACCTAAATTTCTTCTTAAACCTTTCGTCGAACCTCTTTTGCGTCTTTACAGACAGTGATGGTCACGGCGTCCTTCAAGTCGATGTCGTGTGAAACAAGTCTGCATCAAATCTCTTTTGCACTTCTACCCTGCAGACAATCGATGGTCATGACATCCTTCAATTTGACGTTAAGAGTAATGAGTCGGCATCAAATTTCTTTTGCGTCTTCATATGAGTTCATTGAGAGGCTTGGATTGACAAACAATGATGACTGGTGGCAGCTAAGATTTTGCGGTAACATTGAGTTTGATTTCCCTTTTTGCGACATTCTTGGCATCGTACACAGTGGAAACTTCTTAGGTTTTGTTTGGTTTTCTTTTTTGAGTTTAATAACAGTCTCAAAACGATAGATGATTATTGTTGACGACGGCTGACAGCGGTGTAAGTTGAGGGTTTTGTGGCAACAAGATTCTTCGATCTCCTTACGGAGGGGCGTTCTAGGCGGTGTTTATGGTGAAGGATGCTTGGGGTTTGGCCACTGATGTTTTCTGAGTCGGATGGTGTTCTCTGATTGATTGTTGGTGACAGATGGTGGCAACCAGGGTTTTGCGGCACTTGGATATTTTGATCTCCTCTTGGCAGCATTTTGGGCTGTGCATGCAGTGATGGATGGTTATAGTTTGTTTGCCGACGTCCTCTAAGTTGAATGGTGATCACCAATCGATGGTTGGTGACAGACGACAACTGGGGTTTCATTGCGTTTGGATTTTTCGATCTCCTCTTGGCAGCATTCTGGGTGGTTTACACGGCAAGGGATGGTCGAGAGTTGTTCACCAGCGTCCTATGAGCTGAATGGTGATTGTTGATCAATGAACGGCAATAGGCAGCAAGTGCCAGTAGTGAAAAGTGATGGCTATGGTTTATTTTTTTATTTATGGAGAAAGTAATTAATAAGAAAATTATGCTCAGTAACCGCTCCAAAGATGGCATATTATTGCATAAAAGCAATTATCCCTAACTTGACTCTCAAACCTGCTTTGATACCATGTAAAAAATAATGAACTAAACTATTTTATTCACTAGCTTACTAATTAAGTACAAAGCAGGTATTTATATAAGCTTCTAAAATAATTTTAATCTTAGTTAAACAAGATATAATCCTAATCCTAATTAAATAACAAATAGTAATTTGAATTAAACAAGAAATAATAAATAAGGAAAGATCCTAATTTAATAAGGAAAATATATAATCGTAGCAGAGGGAGAGAGTAGTTTGATATATAATTACAGAATGTTGAGAGAGATCTGAGTGTATTTTCCGTTTTATATATACAACAGTTTTTTCCTTCTGTTTTTTATACTTTAAAATCAATTATTTGTCAGTTATCCTGTATCTGATTCATCTATGTTCTTTCTCCTCTTCAAATTGCTTAACCATTCTTGTTTTCAATGCTACAGGGACACACTTCGACTGGATTATCTTACCCTCCTTTTGAAACAATTAGCTGATCCACTTCGAACGCTTCCAAAGGTTGGATGTCATCTTTGTTAGTGTATTGTAAATGTGTTGAAAAAATTAAGTCATTTACTTCTGACTAAGGACTAAGGATCGTAATATAATCATGTTGAACTCGTCTGTATGGGCAAAGATGGCTGGCCCCTCCTTTGTATGCACCATATAGGAGGTTCTACTCTTTTTTTCTGTTGTATTTTTGTCGTTTGTTTAATTAAAATGGCCATAATCACGTTCACATGTACTCCAAAATGCACATGAATTTTCATCTATTTTTTTCTTATTGGAATTTTTCTGTTCATGATCCGAAGCTATGCTTCGTTTGTTCACTCTCAAATTACAGCTTTCGTCATTCAGTTTTCAAATTTCCAACATTTATCCATCTGCTCCCTCTTGTCCTCTTTATATTATAACTTTTATTTTAAAATATTGTTATGGGTTTGTTTTTTGAAAATTTGTTTTTGTTAATATTAAGGTTTCCTTACACATTGGGGTTGTAGAGTTTCTTCTGTCTCAGCACATTTTCTATGGGATTTATGTACGATTGAAAACTGACCCAAGCCTTGATAGATATATCGACAGTATATCTAGTACATTCACATCAAGTACTTTTAGATATTGGTATCTCATGTTAGTCAGCAAGCATCTGGCAAGGGCTTATCATCTTAGTTGATAGTGGTAATTGGCACTTCAAAGAAAACCTTTTGCCTTTGACTATCTTGAAACAGGTTCTCCAGGAATTTTTTTGTGATTGTTCTTTTCTGTGTGATTTAATGACCAGGATGAAGCTGTTAACAAAGTTGTGGAGTTCATGAATGTTTACTCGATAAGCCAGGAGGACTTTGATACTATAGTCGAACTGTCGAAATTTCAGGTACTAGTACCTACTTCATATGCAAAATGGATTATACTAGTTATACACTTGTTGATTATTTACAGTTATTATGTGCGTTGGGTATTTTGTGTATCAGGGGCATGCAAATCCACTGGAAGGCATTCCACCAGCAGTCAAAGCAGCTCTAACAAGAAAATATAATGAAGAAAACAAATCGCGTATGGTGCGAGCTGCAGACCTAGTCCAACTACCTGGAAAGAGAAAGGCACCCAAGAAGCGAATTGCTGCAATTCTAGAACCATCTGATGATGGAATAAAAGAGGAAAACGGGGATACATTGGCAGCGAGTGAAGAAGAAAATTCCTCAGACACAGAGGATGCCGGTAAACTTTAGTCTCCTGTACAAATTTCAATTTGTTTGCTAGCATAAAGTTGATTGTTCTGCTGCATTCCATTATGAGGTCCTTTTGTTGTAGTAGTTAACAATGTCTGTTGAGGCACTGGCACTTAGCAAGTCCGCTTTCACAGAATTTTAATGCAATCCAATACCCGACCACCCAAATGGTCATCAATATCGTAGCCAACGTGCTCACCAAAGCAAAAATACAGATATAACACAATTCATTTGTGTTATTTTATAATTTTTTCTTTACTATTGCAGCAAATGTTGTGGTTTTGACTTCCTCTATTTTTTTCTGTCAGTAGACACAACAAATGGTGAGAAGCTGCAGTCCGAACTGCAAAGTCTGAATTCTAAAGGTTGGCTATTTTATTATCATACTGAGATGTTTGTACATAAATTGGAACCACTTTTATGATTGCCGTATGATTGGGGAGTTTTTAATCTGTCCCTAATATTTTCAAGGAATTCAAGTACAAGTAGAACCAAAGGGAACAAAGAATTCTAGTGCCAAGAAGAAGGCGGCTGGACAAGGAAAAGGTGGTGGTTCTGCATCTGCAGAGAAGAAAGATGGGCGAGGTTCTGGTTCTGCATCCAAGAGAAAGAGATAAGTGAGTTTCCAAAGGGGACGGTTATATAGTTTTGGGATTGTCTATAATAGTAGGTGGTAAGTAGTATTTCCGCCTGTACAACCATTTTTGTAAGTTTACTTGGTGCTAGGTCGTAGGAGGGTTTGTTTCTTGCTAGTATTGTATGATGCGGCTGCTATTTTGATTAATGCAAGCTTTTATTTTTTGGATTAATCTAACTCGGACTCAACCTGCTTCTCGGACAGAATACAATCATGGCTTTTGATCATATTTCTGTCCAACTGATTGGAATTTTTAGGTTATTTTTGTTGCATGCAATGGAAAATGCATTCGGTACACATTGATAGTTTCGGCTACACGTCAACTTCGTCAATGTGTTGTATACTATCTAGGGCAAATATATATTACCTTAGCAGCTGTTCGGCACAAAATTTATTGACGGCAGGTTTTGATTACTATCAGTGAACATACAAGTGCTCGTTAGTGCCCAAGCCTGAGATCATTGTTGTTACATGTGCCATCTCGGATATACGGGATCGCCTTTGTTGCATATGAGACAATACCGTACTAAGGGTAGGATCAATATTGGGGCAACTTCATGCCTGTCATCGGAAACGAGGCAGTAAGAAGACAATGTTGATGCGACTTCAAGAGTATTGACGTGGCCTTTAAGATTGTAGTTGCGAATCCGCTGTACTAAGGATGGACGAGGTGACTGTGAAAGGTTGGTATTCCCTTGGATTAGAAATACGAATACGAACGTTAAATTGAAATATAAGCTTGTAGGCATCCTTTTCTTACAATGTTTATACTAGAATCAGTCGGTTCTACCTATGACTTTTATGTCAATGAAAGAGAGTTTAATTATTATTGTCAATTAATATGAGCATTTGAATTAGAAATACAACGCATAAGCTGCCGAGGACCCCTTTCTTGCAAGGCAATTTTTGAGATTGGTTTTCACTTCTAATCGAGCAGAGTACGTTTATCCAATTATTTTATTTGTTGTGAGCAATAGTGGTATGTACGAAAATCAACTGAAAACATAAGAGTCTCAAATATAATTTTTCGTTAACAAAAATTTATAATATTTTCGAAGGTGATTCTTTGTAGTTAATGATAAAATTTTTCAAAAAAAAGATCTTATATTATTTCTCTAATGCGTCTTAAATATATTAATATATATATTTGAATATGGTGAAATATTAAAGAAAAGTTTTCAATAATTTATTATTTTTAATACTATATGAACTAAATTACAAAATTTTGTCATTTTTAACGTTTACCGTATTTGTTAATTAAATGGTGCCGTAACCACACCACCCTAAAATTACTAATGATAGGCTGATTGGGCTCAACAATCAACCCCCTTTTCAGCCCAGCAAAATATTCGCACAATTTTGGCGTCATCTGCGGTCCATATCACCACTGCACTTTAGGACCTGTTTGAAGGAGTAAATTGGTACTTGCAAAATATTGGCATTTAATTCTTTTAAAATATTTATTAAAATTAAATTAATATTTTTTTAGTAAATTTTTATTTATTACCTAATAATATATTTCTCATAAATTAGCACTCGAAATACTTAGATATATCATTCTCAAAAATTGCTTCTTTTTTTTTTTTAATTTAGTAAAATAAAAGTGCTAAAAAAATAAAGCAAATTAGCGCACTTTTTTTTTCCTCAATTTACTAAGATAAAAAGTGCTAATATCATAATGCAAATTAGAACTCTTTTTTTCGAAGTACTGCAAACGGGCCCTTAGTTATCAGTCCTTATCAATATTATTAATATCATTGAATAAAAACAATAAAAAAAAGTTTGTGGGATCGAGGAATCTGGACGGAACACGCAGTCTGTATTGGCTTGTGCTGTGATTGAAGATCGAAGGAGAGAAGAAAAAAAATGGGAGAATCCTCTTCAGCAGAATCGCAACAATCATTCTTCAAGAAGCATTGGGAAGGATACAAAGAGTTTTGGGGAGAGAGATTCTCTTTTCTCGAAAATTATACAAGATTCATCAAACGGGATAACCCTCTTCCATCTTGGTCCTCCTCTGATATCGAAGAATTCATTGCTTCCGATCCAGTTCATGGACCCTCTGTAATCATTCCATCTCTTTCTTTGTCTACGATTTATATCTAGTTATTTTTCTAAAATCAAGGTTTATAAATTTTCAATCTTTTTCGAAGATGGTCATTGGGGTATATCTAGTTTTCTGATATTTATTTGATACTGATAGATGGATTGTTTGTTGTAATAGGGGGGATGTTCATATGGGTTTATCTTATTTTGGAGTTTATTTTATTTATTTATTTGTGTATTCTTCATTCGGTCCTTTAATTACTAAGATTGGGTTTCATTCTTCTTCTTTTTCAGTTGAAGACTGCTCGGGAAGCTGTGAATTATGCTGTTGCTGGAAGCGTTATTGGAGCTGTATCAACTGCAGGTTTTGCCTGGAAATATTCGAGGAGTTTACATGGTAATTGCTACTGTCTCTACTTTGTGGTAGATTTTTTACATTTTGCATGCTGAAAATTGTGTCTACTGGATAAAATATATTATGTACTCTTGAGAAGAAGATTTGAAGTATGAACTTATATTGATTGTTCGATAATTATATTTTAATCAATTGCTTTTGATTTAGATAAGGATTTCGAGCATTTATTTGTCCTAGTGAAGAATCTGCAAATGTTGATTCGTATAAATAGTGGACATCCTTCTTCTCCCCCGTTGGAAAGGTTTCAAATATTTTATTTTTGATAGAATTTGACTGTTGTTTATGTTTTGGATTACTGAAACTGTACCTGACTCAGTAATTTGTGGTGAAATGTTATTGCTGCAGTAACCACTCACATGTACATGCATGAAAGAAAGGCTTATAGGATGTTGCGGTGTTTTGATCTAGTCTTCTGATACAGAGACTAATCTTGTTTTAGATGGAAAGTTTCATTTCAATCACTTGGTGTTTTGCACATAGTTTATTTGCACATAATGAACTTATATGCCCGAGACAATCTTGGTTTTGATCAGTCCAAACCAGAACCTGCTTC
This sequence comes from Trichilia hirta, assembly GCA_035221805.1. Lineage (NCBI taxonomy): Eukaryota > Viridiplantae > Streptophyta > Magnoliopsida > Sapindales > Meliaceae > Trichilia > Trichilia hirta. The sequence continues at coordinate 3,994,031 of JAWDEX010000007.1, read as the reverse complement.
TGGCATCTAGTGTCATTTGAGCTCTTGCTTGATTAGAGATTTTGTATAGCATGACGTATGTTTTGCATATTCAAATTTCTTTCACAAAGCATTTTTGATTCTTTGCTTTCTGCTCCATAATCAATGACATCATGATTTATCCTTAGACACGAGTATACCGAAAACATGACTCAAGTTTCATTAAAATTTTGTTTGGTGCAACAAGGAAATCACGCTTATCTTCTTGGCAGGTGCTGGGCTGTCCTTTGCAGCAGGAGCTGTTTTTGGTTGGACATTTGGACAGGAAATTGCTAATCACTGGCTGCAACTTTACAGGTTGGATACCTTGTCTGCAGAGTCCAAGTTTATGGAGTGGTGGGAAAAGAAGACTGAGGGACACTCTTGAGATTTAGTGAGCGAGTGGTGAAAGCTGTTGAATGTTGAAACCTTGTTTCTTTTTCTGACAATAAGAATTAAATGCTTCCATGTTGAAAATGTAATGTTGGTCTACTTCCGCTTGATTTTAGAATTTTTCGTCCTCGTGTTTGCTGGATTTTTCAATCATTTATGTCAAGAAGCAAATAGACGAAAGTGTTGGACTGACACTAGTTGTTTCCATTAAATTTTCTTAGTAATAGTTTTTCTTTTGTATTTTTTGGTTTTCTGGCATGCTGCAGAATAGGTTGAATTGTGATGAGGACTGTAGTTAGTGTGGTTTTAGACAAATTAATGATTTACCAGATAACTATTACCCTGAAAATGTTTGGGTACTAATTAGTTCAACAGGTGAAATCACTAGGTAGTACAAGAGATTTGAGATTCAAATTTCTGGCATCCAGTCTGATATCTGGATCGCTATTTCAGCCTGTTGGCTGTTGGTCAGATGAGGTATTTCAGATCATTTGGTGTTTGTTCCAGTCGATCTAGTGTTCAGGTTTTGATGCAGAATTATGAATAGTAATAGATGGTTCGTGATTTTGCCGAGTCTGGGAGCTAAACCCATAACGCATTGCTTGTGTTTTCCTGTTTTGTTCTATAATGATTCATTCCATGCTGTAACGAGAATTTTGATAAATTGACAAAGAATGCACATAGTCCTTGCGACGAATCTGTAATCTTCAGTGGGATTATGTTTGGAGCTTTCAACATTTGTGAGTTGCCCTTCAAATTGCAAGCATCCAATTTAACACAACAGTTAAAATTTGAAATGTTTCGAATACCATTTAAGACTGAGCATCATTGCCACTGAATGATGCTGACACTCGGATAAGTTATTGTTATTATTATTATTATTATTATTATTATTGTTAGAAAGGAATTGATTCATGGTAATTTATACAATCTTTCCATTTATGCAATTTGCTGTCAATTTTTAACAGACTTGAGCTGTTGAAACAAATAGTACAAGAGAGTGGCGTCTGCCTTCGTGTGTGTGTGTGTGTGTGTGTATATATATATATATTGTGTGTGTGTGTGTGTGTGTGTGTGTGTGTGTGTGTGTGTGAAACTAGAAAATATGCTCAAGTTCAATATGACTAAGCCGAAGTCGAGAAAACAATAAAATATGATATAAGAATACCGCCAGAATAATTAGAAGAACTGAAACCTACACAAAACAACTAAAACAATGAATCAAATCTTTTTCAAATTACATGACTTTCGATTTGTTTTAATTAGTCTTTGTGGGGTTTCATACATATATTTTGAAACTGCTACCTCAGTTTTATTAAAAAAAGAAAGAATGCTTGTGACCTCAGTTTGATAGTCTGGGATAGGTGTACAGTCATATAAGCATTTATTTATTATAGTTGATAAAAAATAATTACATTATATAAAGTATTGTTATCGCATAATTTTAATGAAACCGTAATACCAAAAATTTTTTCAACAAATTCTGCTCGTTAGTTGTAGATTTTCGGGTTATATCATCCTAATGTTGATCTAAGTTCCTTGTAAACGCTTTTGACATAAGAATCCAATTTTCAAAATAAGTCAAACATTAATTAGAAAATATTGGAACTCGGAAATTTGTTAAACCATATTCAGTTTTACTACTACTTTCTGCTTCCACTTATGTGTATAATGGGCTTTCATTATTTGTATTTTTAGTACTAATAAAAGCCCTGCTTGTAATATATCTTATACTATTGTCTTGTAAGCATGAAAAAATATATCCATTTTTAAAATTCTATTTAGCTTATTTCTTCAAGATTTGTAAATTCTTAATAGAATATAGGAAGATGACATATAAATATTTAAAGTTTAGCTTGTTTAATTGAGTTTAAATTTTATAATTTTAAAAATATTTATTAAAATCCTGTTTGTTTTGAAGGATAAGGGGTGGGGACAAGGATTATTTTTATCCCACCCGTTGTCCCATGTTTAGTAACATAAAGTATTGTCTGGATCACTTAGTGAATCCCACGAAAGCCCCACCAAATAAACCCCTCAATATTCCAAGTTAGTAAATTTTTATTCAATAATATTATAAATTGAATAAATATTTAATAAATAATCAATAAATATATTTTTAATAAAATATCGGAACGACCAGCAGCCTAGTTAGGAGCAGCCCTAATCACAAAATATCAAATGCCAGGGGGTCTGCTTAGGGAATACTCACTGCTGACTTGATTAAGGACCCTCAATAAAGCCTAGTTATCGCCTCGAATTAGTAGTCTATAGTCAAAACCATAAGGGAGGGCACCCACTTCGAATAAAACTCTATTTCGAGGCCTACTGTCAGTAACTACAATAGTTTAAGAGGGAGACGGATGATAAACACTATATCTGATTCAATATCTTCTAAAATCTCACACGATATATTTGAAAGTCGATAAAAATGAGCGTAATTTGCATCTCTAGAATTTCTCGTCCATAATTTAGAGTTAATAAGAGAAAATTATCCAAAATCTGGAAAAAAAATAGGAAGCAATCGATAAAATAATTAGAATTAACCAACCATGACTCGCGAGCTTTTATATAAAATAGCAATCACCGTAAAAAAACAGAGATTCTCTCACACTTTTTGCTAAATCAAAACACTATTAATTTGCTGTCTCAATTTACATAAAACAAAAATTTAAGCATTTGATTGGAACATCGAAGAATATTTTGCCAAATAACTAACATTCTTTTGACATTTTTTACTGTGATGGCAAGATTCATCGAGGGCAAGGAGAACAGTATATTAATTGCCTGGTATTCAAAATTTAGAGAAATTTTTCTTGCATCAACATTTATAAAATAGTTCAAATTATAGTTTATTATAAACAATAAAATATTTAATAATTTAATTTTAATTTAAATAATATTTATAATTAATAAATTAAATAAGCAATAATTAAATTTAAATTTATTATTTAAATAATTAAGAATTTTTTAATTAATTAAGTTATTATTTAAATAATTAATTATCTTTATTTAACTTTAATAATTTTAAAAATATAATTATATATATAATCCTATCCTAACTGTTGTTATACACTAAATATAATATAATATTATACAAAATTATATCCTCTTATACCCGAATTATTATTTTTATTCTACCTTATCTTATCCTATCCTACCCCAAACTCCTAATTTTTAAGGGTAATAATTCTTATGACCTACAATAGCTCAAACAACAAAAAAGAAAAATTGTTAAGCCATGAAGATTTAGTTTAAATACATTTAATAGGTTTGTTCAATATTATTAAATAAAAATATAATAATAATAGTATTATTTATTTTATAGCATATTCAGAATATGCAAAATATGAATCAATTTATTTTATGAAAATTTATAATACCTTATTTAAATGTATATAAGAAATTAAATATCAACTAAACAAATATATCATATATAGCTAAAAATAAATAAATTTTAATATTGCATTTCAAAATTATAAAAAAGATGTTTCACATATTTTAAAAACATGATTTCTAAACCATTTTATTTTCTTATTTCTTGAAAAAAAAAATAATATTTTGGAACAAGAAATGCAAAGATACGAACATTCGACATTGAGAAAATTAATAATACCACATGCTTCACATTCAACATTAATAGCAACTAAGAAAATGCAAAAACAGATTTGGTATACCACACTAAACACCTTTTAAAAAAAAATTGGTCGAAACATCTAAATAATCTATAATCATCATAATTAATTTATAATACCATCCAAAGACATCATAAGTATGCTAGTATCATACAAAAGACATTGCGAACATTCATAACACCATTATATCCAAGCATACATGACTCAATATAATCTAACCATATATAAAGTTCGAGAATTTAAACTGATTTACAAGCATATACAGGTTTCTAGATCCCAGAAGGGTATTCTCTCTTTTAGCTTCTTCATTTAGAATCCATCTCTATAGTCAATTGTGCTTGTATCTAAAAGGCCTTGATGAGAGGCAAAGCATCATCAAATCACACCATCACCAATATCTGGAACAAGGAACATCCACCTTATGTCAAATACTTTCCTTTTATTAAATCGTTACACGCAACAGTAAAGGAAATAAATCCTAGTAACAATAAGAAGGTCGGCACTAAATAGTCAGTGCAAATGAAAATTAAATTCATGTTACAAGTATGAACTCAATGAATTAAGAAAGCTTTATTTCGCAATACAGGTGTTTTGTTATCCTATGCTACAATCTAACTTGTGTCATATTTTACCATTCTGAAACCTGCCCGTGCTTTCAAAACTTTGCACAGAACTGTATTTCATCACAAACCCTGAAACCACCGACAAACAATTAAGGACCTCCTTCAAACAATGAACTAGCATCAAGCAAAAAAATAAAAGTTTATTTAGAGAGAAGTTTCACCATGCACTCCTATATTAGTTCGATATTAATACAAATGGACTCATTCAGTCAATATATGATGCAGCAAGTACATGAACCCAAAATAAAATTTCCTTGCACCCCACGAAACAACCTACAAACAATTAAGGGCCTCTTTCAAATAACCAACTAGCATCAACCGAAATTGGAACCACTGCCACCAGAATGACATTAAAGCAATTATTGCAGACACCACCACCAAGCAATACATATCTCGTTAGAAAGGGAGGGTAAGATTTGGCAGTAGGGGAAGCCTACCGTCCATCCATTCTGTATCCTGCCAGATACTGGTGGAAGAAAAAAGGAGGTTTACTTAGAGAGAAGTTTCACCATGGACTCCGAAATTATTTCAATATTAATTGACAAGTGAACTCGTTCAGTTTATATAAGACGGGGCAAGTACATGCACCAACAAACATTCCTATAGAAATGTTTTGCAATTTTGCAAAACCCCAACCATGCATGTCAGAAAGTGACATGTCATAGACCTTAATATGTCAGAAAATTCCCTCTGTGTTTTTCTTGGTCAATATCCTGATTCAGGTATTCTCCTCTACTCTTAATGGAGCTTGATTTCTTCCTAATGAATACTCATCCACAATTTTCGTATATGCTGATATGTATGACCCATCCATGGCAAATTATTGGTTGAAAAATTTGATAGTAATCAGATATGAAAGCAAGCGACAAATTTTTACCTCGAATTTCAGGTGGAATGCAGAGCGGAGATTAAAAAGAAAGCAGCAATCTTACTTGACGGCCAGAAGTTTGGGAATTGACATTTTATATTTCAAGTAAGTTTAATAGGAAGTTTTCCTTGAGGTAAACTGAATTTAAAGTCTTGGATGATGACGGTTGAGTTCATCGTTTAATAAATTTTTCATTCCACGGAAATCCTTCCTATGTCTACTTAACAACTCCTTAATTTCCAGGTTTTCTTTCCATTGAGAATTCACTTACACACTCATTTTAGGATGGTTCTCCTCCCTCTTGATCAATCCTGAGATAATGGATACTAAATTGTGTTTTCTTTCTATACAACCTTCTATACTCCATATCCTGGACCTTCTCAGGATTCTCATCTCCCCTAACTATGGAACTAAATTGGCCTTCAAAACAAAAAAGCTTCATCACAAGTTTTCCATTCTCCAAGAAATCAACAGGACTGGAAACTCCTTGAAGGGAGCCTCTACTTCTTCAGAGCAAACAAAAGTTTAAAAAATACTTACTGCATGGAAATCCCCACAAGACCGCAACTAATATGCATAATTTCTAAGACAAGAAATTTGTCAATCTTCTCTGGGGTTAATAGCTCTCAGGTTGAATAATCAAATAGGTTATATCTGGCTAACAAAGATCCCTTATAGCTAACATATTACAACAATGCACCACAGGCCCATTCATTCTTAAATAGTCGTGCAACTTGCACAGTAAAAGACAAATCAAACAAGAACCTATGTGGGGAAGGAACTAGCCAACAGTAGATTCAAACCAAGGATGTTGCATTAGGTGTTCCAAAAATGCATATTAGACGTTTCACTTGGTACATTGCAGAGCTTCAAGTAATTTGTTAGGACAATCGATACTACTTTCAAACATGAGAAGAACAATTCATAAACTATTCTGGGATTTCCCTCGCCGAGGAAAAAGTTGCATCTAGGTTTAATGGGTAAGCGTTTACATCAAATCAAGAAATTGGACATTATAAAGCATCCAACACAATGCATCCCTAAAATCCGTAGCACCAAAATGCTCCAGAGACAGCATTAAAACCCAAAACTAATGATTCCAGAAAACCACACAAGAAAGGCAACAGCTAACACTTAGAAATAAACAAAGATGTTGTTAATGCTGTCCATAAACAGTGTTACTCCACTCCAATAAAATCGTAGATCATTTCAAATCAAGTCCTTATTATAATTGTCTATTATAATTGTAAACATCAAAAGATATTCACTAGAGCATGATAACATCGTTGGAATTGTCTTCACATTGTTGGTTTGTATCTTCTCTATCATAAGACTTTTCATAGATAAATTGGGGAGGAGTTTTGTGCTAATGCTGTATCGTGGATAACAGGTCCACAGCACAGCTTTTATGTCTTTTCTTTTATGTGTTTTCCAGGGCTTCTCATCAAAAGAAGATAAATTAACGAGTCTATTATTTAAAACAACAAAGCAACTGGAATACTGTTCTCTTTTAATAAAAGAAAAGAAAAGAAAAGAAAAAAGGAAAATGTTAATCACAAAACAGAAAAACAGGAAAAGAATCATAAGAAATCACGTACTATAGTATGTATAATTCTCAGAAATTAGCCAACCATCTTCTAGATTATAGCATACAGTTAAGGTCTATATCTTTTATCAAAATGAAAAAAACATTTAACTTACCTTTTAAGATGAAATTGCTTAACTTCCTAATTTGAACCAGAACTTGCAGCACATGGAGCTTGTACACTATTATCACTCATATGATTATTGTCAGCAGTGTCGGACATTTGCTGGTTGTCTGATTCTGGAACCAAGTTAGTTTGACTGTTTGATACGGAAGCAGTTGTATTGCTATTGTTGTCTTGGGTTTCTAGATGCTCCATCATATGTGAAACTGTAGCAATTCCAGCATTAACCTCCCTTCTAACATCAGAACCAAGATATGCCATGGTATTGTTGCGAGAAAACAATCTCTCTTTCCATCCTCGTGTACTCTTTGAAATAGATTCTTTGTATCTGAAAAGAAACTACAAAGAACATTAAGAGATTCTGAAAATAATTTTATAAGCATTTTTGAAATTCTAGAATGTTTTATTTGATTGACACCTCATAGAAACAGCATTAAACCGAGACTTAAGAGATTCTGAAAATGATTGGAACTCTGATGGTCCAGCTCTATCTTGACCATTTGGAGAAGGCTGATTAGGAGATCTCCTGTACAAAGACAATAAACATATGTATGAAACAAATAATAGGATTTAAAAGATATGTTTAAGAAAACAATAGTTTCTCATGGTGATAACTAATCAAAACATAGAGTAACAAATCAAAGGATGGTAAATACCTATTGTTTAAGGTATTTCCTTGTTGACTGGAAACAGGAACACTTGATCCAGATGCTGAAGAAGAAACATGATCAGCTTGAGCAGAAAGTAGTTTTCTATTCCTCCCTGAAAATTCCTCTCCAACAGTTGTAGGTGATGATGTAGTAGCTACTGTTACCGTAGGGGCTGGTTCACCTTCTCCTGTCTGAGTCGGAGATGAAGACACTAGATCAGCAGGAGTCGCATTAGGATGAGTCGAGAAAACTAAGAACTGTGGACGACCTTGAGCAGACGACCTGTTCCTCTGGCCTTCCCTTCTACCAATGTGGCGTGCTCGCCCCATTGCAGCAGCTGCAGCCAAGTGCTGAATAATACGTTCTTCAAGTTCAGCATCATTTGCACCCACTGACAACTGCAATGAAGAAAAGAACATGAAAACAAAACTGATTGCAAGGATCAAACCTAATTGACATTTATAGACAAAATAAAGAATAGATAGAATACAAACATGCTGTAATTCAAAATCTCCAAGAGTCGGATGATGAAATATAGTGGCATTTCTAGATGCATTAAAACTAAAGCTCCTCTCCCGTTCCACAGCCTCAAGCAACTCTTGGCTGCAAAAGTGAGCAAAATTCTTATCTTGTCTTTAGCCACAGGCAAGACAAGCCAAAAGAAAATTATGACAGAAGGGAACAGGATATAAACCCAGTGGGGTCCTTCAGGCAGATAGGTTGCCAACACATTGGGCATTGAGAACTTCTCTGACACCTGCAACAAAGATTACAGTAATATTAAAGATCAGTTGATCCATTTATCGTTTTAATTTGACTGGATAATAAATGTTTAACAGCGCTCTGAGTTCCATTGATCAGGGTACATCATTAACTAACATTATGTTCACAAAATTACGAAGACTCCTCTATGAGGACAAGAACATCTACCTCGGCATCACATTCTCAGTAGTAAATAAGAAAGAAAAAAAAGAAATTTGAATTCCTTCTCCCTGAATTTTACCATTCAAGAATACACTGGAGATGGAATTCGTGCTTGCAACCAGTCACCTGTAAACAATAAAGCATAAAAGAGTTTAGACATATGTCAAATAACAGCTCAAAAGAACGATCATAAATACTGAATTGTAAGATACCGTTGAAGGATCACTCTCAGAGAAGTCTTCGAGGCATATGCTACAAGCATCATCGCAAGCATCTTGGATTCCTCCCTCTACAAAAGCTGCAGCAGAGGTCAAATGGGCCTCAGTCTGCTTGTTCTCTTCCATTCCCTGCAGGCTCAAATCACCAATCACCCATTTAGATTCAGAACAAGAATTTCATTTATCAGAATGCTCACGTTAGCCCCTGGAACCTCATCTCGCTTCTGAAGAACTAAACAAACAGTTTGTCAAATCCTCATAAAAATTCTCAGACCACTTCGACAAAAATTCCATCAGTCCACAATAATCAGTAAGCTAAGGCCACATTGACAAACATGAACATAAAGAAATAATTCATATCGACAACATTCCTAAAAATCTTAACAAGATTTCACCACACTGAGACTATCAAACTCTAAAACAAAACAAAACAAAAGAATAAAAGTACACTCAAAATAGAAAATTGGAAATAAAAACACAAACTGTATAAAAATAGTGAATATTACACTTGTAATCTTGTCAACCAAATTATTCACTCTTAAGTTGCTCAACACAAAATCTAAACCTACAATAAAATCAAAACAAATAAAGTCAGAATTAACATTACCTCCATAAAAACTATCACCACAATCGATCGCAAAATAAAAGAAAACCGAACTTCCGTTCAACAGAGTTTCGATCGATCGTCAGTTTGATTCAATCGATCGTTCGATCGTCTGAAACTCTAGACGATGATAATTCGACCAGATGACATGGACAACTTCGTTTGTTTGTTTGTTTTGATGAGACTTTGAGGGAGAGAAAGTTGTACACAAACCTAAGCTTGGCCGCCTGGTCGTTCGCTCAGTCAGTCAGTCATTCGCTGGGTCATTTGCTTGATAAGGAGTCGCCAAAAGGCATTACATTTTTGTCAATCTCTTATTGACGAGTCTTGTTTTCTACTACATATTCAATCCGTTCTCTGGGCCACGGTTTCCGTGTTTCAAGGTTTAACGTATCAGTACAGTACTTTTCTCTGGTTGCTGGGTTACTATCATTTACTTCCCCTACAGTTTGAATATATTTTTTTTATGAAGAAATAATGTAAAAATGAACACTTATATCCTATATTTTTTTAAAATATTTATTATAATTAATTTATTTTTAATTTATCATAAAATCTAACATCATTAATTATTTATTTTCTATTATTAAAATACATATTTAATTATTATAATTATTATTATTATAAATAAAAAATTAATTAAATATTTAATAATAAAAATATAATTATTGAACTTCAAGAACTGGATTGAGTAATTTGCAGTAGTATAAACCATCTTTTATGCCCACTGATGTTTGTATGTGTATGAAGTGAGATTTAGAGGTGAAACGTATTAAAAAAATTCAATTATTAAAAAGAATTCTACGACATCTGCTTACTACTAATAACCACAGAAAATAATTCTCGTTATCTTTATTAAATCATTGTTAACACTTTATATTTAAATATCTTAAATAAAAAATTAATTAAAATTTTAATAATAAAATTAAATAATTAAAAAAAAAAAAATCTTCCACGCCACCATCCTCCTACCGCTAATGATTCCCAAAAACAATCCTCTGTCACTTTTACTAACTCATCATCACCTTCTTAAGATTATCAAATATTTAATTACTTTTTATTTAAATAATTAATTGTCTAATAATTTATTATTATATTAAAAAATATAAAAATAATTACAACAAATACTATTAAAAAATAAGAAAGATAAATTTTTATTTTTATATTCTCGCTATTTCAAAAATATTACTAAATTTTAAGAAAAGTAAATAATAATAACCTTTGTTTGTTTTCCTATACCTTATGTTAATTTCCCTATTGTCATTTATTTTGGAAACCGTCTACCATCATCACCACTTGAGTTCAAACCAAATGTCTTTTGTTTGTGGTTGCAATCAAGCCCATGAGTGTTGCTTCGTGGTATTCCAATAAGAATTTTTTTTTTTTTGGAGTTATTTTTTCCATTTTTAATTTTGGCACTCAATTTATTTGATGAATTGTTTCACCTTGATGAGATGAGAATAAATTATTATCGTGTATACATGGACAAAAAATAATTAACATAAGAGATTGACTAATAATAATAACAACAATAGAAAACATTTGAAAAAATCATATAGATTATTAGCGGAAATAGTGTATCAAAATTGAAGCAAAATTAAGAAAAAAAAAATCATGACTTCAACTATAATTGATAAGTATTAATAATCTATATTTTAAAATATTTAAATTTACACAAAGGTGTTTTTTTAACCTTTTTTTTATATATTTTTTCTCTATAAATAAAAACCTCTTTCACTTATCCTCATATTATAAAAATTGGTAACTAATTAAACATAAGTTTATGTCTTTACACTACCCCCCAAAAATGGCTGCGTTGACATAAATTGTGTATCGTGCATGGCCTTTCTTGACTTCGAAATGTGTGTTAGCGTAGCCTCTTAAAGACAAATTATATCATGCAACAATGTTAGAATCATACGATGCACAATTTGCGACATAATATTATGATGAAAATTGATGCATAAAAGAATATATAACTCATTTGAATAAAAAATTTTCTCTAAAAATAAGTAATATGACAATAATTTATTGGCATTTATCGTGTCAAGATAATTTTTAAATTTTACATTCATAATATCTATTATATATTATTTTTTAATATTTTTAAATATGATTTAAATATATATTATATTTAGTTGTTTTTTTGGAGGACAACAAAAAAATTCTGGTACTCAATAATTACTGCGATGGTCAGTTATACAAGAGATCATACACCTATTTTTAGAGTACGTGTCCATAAATTACGCGGTACCCGTCCAAAGTTAAAAAAAATCACGGATAAAGATCATATTACAGTGATACTAAATATAGTACAAAATCTCCACTTAGTTCCTTTAGCGCTTCAGCAGTAAAGATAACTGGAGTGAGAATCGAACCTGAAATCAAAAGGTCCACAAGTACAATTCCCACTACTAGACCTGACCTAAAGGGATTATATATTTAGTTATTGATAATTATTTTTAAAAATACTTATTAATTAAGTAAGAGAATAAATATTAATATAGTCAAATAATTCCTCTAATATAATATTACTTTCACAATTAAAGAAAATTATACAACTCCAATATTCGGCTGTACAACTTTAATGTTCAATTCCAAACTTAATTAGTAAAATTTGAAGAGTCAATTGCAACAAAAAATTTAAAAATTTATTGTACACTAACAAATGGAGTAACAATAGGCAGCAAGATATTCTAACATCAACCAGTAGTAATCCACTGGTAGAATATAAATTACAATAAAAAAATAAAATAAACTTTCGGCATTTAAAAGAAATATTGGTTAATAAATAAATTATACAAAACATATAAATAAGATAATTGAAAGAAATCATGCTACTCTTTTTTAACTATCTTGGAATGTTTTATACTATAAAATTTAATCGGTAATCCGTACAACTTCATCTTCCAATGTCTTATTTTTTTTGGTTTCGAAAGGCTTTTGAAATAATAAGTGACAATGAAGATCTTTAAATATTATATGCATTTATATATTAAAAAAACTATATATTTATTAACCTTATAAGATTAAACAACTTTAATAACGATAGACATTAAAAGGAAAATGCGAGAGACATAATTGAAATTGAATGACAAACACTTAAATCTATTGGAATTGAATACATGATCATACAACAGTAAGTACTAAATCATGAAATAAGTAATCCATAACTATTAAAATATGTTTATATATTTAGAAAAGAGACAAATCAGCGCTGCAAGATGCAGAAGGGCATTTCTGCAGGTCCTTTAACCCTTATTAATCCATTTTAACTGTATGTACCATACAAAATCTGTATGCTAACCTTCCCCTTATGAAACATTTAACTACTTTGACTTCAAAATTAGTTGTCTTTTTCAAATTAAATTAAAAATGCAGTAATACACACATATATATATTCCTATGCAATGCAAATGCACGGAGGCGGAGTTCGAAGATCAGATTATCGTATAATTATTAAGGCTTAGAAAAAGAATATACTGGAAACGTAAGTTTTTGTTACATAGTTTTTGTCCGTTCCTTGTTTTCCTTTTTCGGGGACGTTCACACTTAGATTTTTCTTTTTTAAAAAATTTTTGGAGTGACACATGTTGTTTCATTCAATATAGTTCGTTTCAGTCAATCCTTGTCATTGACGCCGAGAGAAACCAAGTGGGATATTTTATCATTCTCTTTCTGAATATATAAATTAAGAATAATGCAAAAAATACAAATTTTATATACAAATTATTGAATACAAATAGATATGATATATATGATGATGTTAGTTAACGAAAATAAAAAATTAATGAATTAATAAAAATAAATGATGTACATTATATAGCTACTAATAGTTTAAAATACAAATATCTTGTTTGTTTAATTAATTTTTCTCCTTTGGGATCTCCTAAAGACAAGATGTTTGTGGCCCATTTTATAATCATGGAGCACGCATAGGTACGATGAATTTTTAATTTACATTTTTATAATTACGTGTATGTTTAATTAATTTAATTTTTAATTATTATTAAATGATTCTATTAAAAATATTTTACTTCCACTTTTTTTTTCTTTTTTTTTTCAAATTATATAAATTTTTATACTCTATTGTACAACTTCATATAAATCTGTTTAAGCATGCTACGGTAACAATCTTTATTAGAATTTGATTCGTTTTCAAATTCTAAATTACATGAAATAATAACAATGAATATTAACAATAAAAACCTTTGCCATTGTATAGTATTCTTCCAAAAAAAAACAAAAACATATATATTATAATTATCAAAAACTTGTATACACTCATTTCATTTTAAATTAATTAATTAATTACTATTAATTCGATTATATAACTATTAAAAAATTAAATTCAAATTAATTAATTCGTTCGTCTTATATAATAAGATAGATAATCAGATACATAAAAATTCTTCTCTTTAAAAATATCAAACCTAAAAGACAAACGAAATGACTTAGAAAGTATTATTACATAGGAGGAGATAAAATTAAGCAAACCTTTCATTTCCACCACACAATTGGATTATCCTTATTTGTTTTGTCATATTGTACCCAACAAACTGGAACTAAAGAAGGGAAATGACATCTTCATTCGAAAGGATAACGATAAAAAGATATTTTACTGAATGTTACCATTTACACCCTTCATCAATCTCTCTGTTTAAATATTATCAGCAGAGTCCTTATAATCTATAAAATTAAATTTAAAATAAAAATTTTAATAAATGCATCATTAAATTTTTATTCATAAAATTTTTTTAATAATTAAATTTAGTTAAAAAGGACTTAAATAATATATCAATAAAATTTTAAATTTAACTTTTAATTTTACAAAAATAAATAATCTCAAATATTATTATTTACACTGCCAAATTAACTTAACAGAGGGGGATCTGTCAATTTCTGGGATTAAGGAGGTGAAAATATCATTATATTTTGAAAGTGAAGATTTCATTTTCCCATAGAATTCACAAAATGGAATTATAATTAAAAACAATTGATAAAATAAATAATATACAATTTGTAAATCAATTTGAGATAAAATCCAATTAAGTAAATAATGGGTAAAAGAATTCTCTTTTGATTTGAGTTTTTTATTCTTAAAAGCAAATCAAACAAGTAATTAATTATTAATGAAAAAGAAATAAAATTTTATCAAATTCAAAATACTAATTAATGCATGCAAGTAAAATTGAGATGCTCTCAATTGTTATTAATTTTCTTAACATTTGGGTTTACTGAACCCCAAATGTTTAAACATATCATCCAACATATGTATCATATCATCATATTTGATAGTTGCATTTGTACAAAAGCTGCACCTCATCTTACCCTATCATACCCCTCTCTCTCTCTCTCTCTCTCTCAACCATCTAATCCACAATAAACGGGCAATTCGTACAATTTACTTACAATTATTTACCTTTTACGACGTCGTTTCGTTCTTGGAAGAACTTCTCCAAAACCCAGCGCCGCGAAAGCGCTCCCACATTTCCTTCTCCAATTCAGCCGCTCTCTCTTTCTCGTCCGCGTTCGCCGCTTCCAATAACTCCTCCATCTGAGCCACCTTCTCCTCCGCATTCAGCCCTCCAATCGTCGGACCCATCAACAGACCGCCGACTTGCTTCCTCTTCAACATACGGTGTCGTTTCCTCTGCTTCCTCCACGCCTTCTTACAAAGACCGGCCGGAACCCTGTAAACCGCTAAAACCAAAAGATTCATCACCGTACAGGGACAACAACAACAGACCGCCGCACATTCCGCCGTCGCTCCTCCGGCGACCTCGCCGAACTTTTTCCCTCTCTTCTGTGGAAGGTTCTTTCGTAGAAGTGGTTGCTGACGCTGAGTCAGGGACGGCGAGCAAATCAAAGTTGGCCCAGCCATCCCGGTTCAGCTAGGCCGCAAAGGAAATAGAAGACCCAGATCTGCTAAACGGAAGGGGATCGGCAAATCTTGGAGGATTTGTGCGAAAGCTTTTGTTAATGATGATGGATTATTTATTGCTTAATGGAAAAAAAAAAAGAATAAAATAAAAGAGTTGTATAAATGCGAAACATGCGGAATTGAAACGGACGACACCGAATAAAAATAGATTATTATTTTTAATTAATTTTAATTTTATTTTTGAGTAATTATATTTAAGTCAATGAGTTTTTGTGTTTTCTCAAATCAAGACGTAATTGTTTTATTTATAGGCAGCTGGGAAAATAATTTCTGGAGCTCTAAGTTTTAGTAAAATATATTTTAGTCATACTACTTTCAAAATTTTTTACAAAGACTCTACTTCGTTAGTATAATACGCAAATTTTAACAAAAATAAAAAATAATTTAATTAAAAATTATTAATATAATTATAATAAAAAATTTTAAAATCTATGGTAAGAAATTGGAATTCGTTTATGTATTTTTAAAATTATTTTCTATATTTAACCATATCTTAACACACTATACCCATATTTAATTAAATCTATTATTATTTGGTGATTTTAATAGGGCTCATATCAACTCTAATCTATCTATTAAATGGGGTATTGTGTTACTCTACACTTCTCTTATATATATAATAGTAGCTTTCGCCTCTCAAATATTATAAAAACTTAGTTTACCTTAATTAAAACGTTTACTAATAAATTGTATTTATATATGTAATATTTATAATTTCAACTTCTATCCGTTGTTGTATATAAATTTTTATACTGTTGTAATATATTAGTGTACTTAACAGGAAAGGGCTCGTGGCATGTATAGTGTAAATGGACAAATTCTACTTTTGTTAAGAAATTATACAAATTGAGGGACCCTGATGTTATTATCTCTATAATTATTTTATTTTTAATTTTTATTGTTAAGATTAATTATAGTCCACCAGATAAAGGAAGTGGAATTGTGAAACGAGGTGGATATTGTGTGATTTGTACTAAAGGAGGATTATTGAAATGGAACTCAACTTAACCTTGTTTCTCGAAGTCTCGAAGAGAAGAGATGAATTTTATTTATTTATTTATTTACGTAGATTTTTCTTACTTAATACTTAAAAGATATCAATTTTAAAATAAATTTAATTACCTAAATTTACATAATTTTTTATCTGAAATTAAAATATAAGTATTAATCCTCTGGTATACATAAACTTATTAACAAAAAACTAAACCCAGTTTTTTAAAAAATTAAAAGACAAAAAATTGCCAACTTAAAAAATTATCTCCTGTTCTCGTGTGTAGAAAAGGAGCTTCATGTTGCTAGCTAGAGATATTAGTATTCACTAATTAAAATTAAAATTTTATTAGAAAATATTTTATAATTCTTTATAATAACTATTTAAATAATAGAGGCAAGGTTGTTTGGTTGTATTTTTTAAAATTATTTTTCACAATTTGAAAAACACAAAAAATATGTTTGATTGTGTATTCTATAAATCATTATTAAAAATAAAAAATATTATTTTTAAATTGAAATAAAATGTAAAAAAATTAAATTATTTTTCCCAATTTTTTAAAAAAAGTTTAAAATCAATTCAAATTTTATTTTTAAAATTAATACTTCATTCATTTTTAAAAATAACACTGTCAAACATATATTCTATTTTTATAACTGTTTTTTTATTAAATATTATTTTGATAATTTTCAAAGCATCGCTTTAAGAAAATTACAAAAACAAGCTGAAAAATTTCTCTAACCTTTACTATTAATTTAACTTTTAATAAAAACTGTTAAAAATTTTTCAAAATTAATTTTTGATACAAGTTACAAATTTCAACAATGTTCTATAATTAAAAAGATTTAAATATACGCTTTCCTTGCTTTTATTTTTTTTTTCTATCTAAATTAAATTAGAATTTCAATCATTTAAAACAAATTTTTTCAAATCCTCAATCACATATCACCCAAAATTTTGATTTGATAAAATGATGGTTCTACAAACTAATTACAAAATATTTCATTCGATTTAATGAAAACCTTAATTCATTAAGAATAATTGTAAAATTAATTTCCAAAAAAAAAAATCTTAAAAATTTTTCATTAATTAAATTTAAACAAAAAAAAAATCCTATGCTTATGTTGTTTATTGTATGAATAACTCTATAGAGCAAATATTTTTAAAAAATAATTTAAAAATTTTATGCCGATGCTGAGTTTCATGTACCTTGAGTATTCGTAGGATCAAAAATATCATTTTTCAAAAAGTTAAAATTGAAGGAATTAATAATAATAATGAAAAAGAAATGAAATTATTCCATCATAATCTATCTAAGTTATATATTTTTAGAATTTTAATTAAAAAAAAAAAATTAAACTCTGCCATTATATCGTAATTCTTGATTATTAGAAAGCCGTCACTCTATGTTAATACTAAAAATAAAAAATTTTCGTTGGCGAAGGTTTAAAAAAAGAGAAAGTATTCCATTCCAAGAGTCAATTGTATACGAAACTTTCCTTTTAGAAAGGGGCATTCTGTCCACTTTTTCTACCTCCACGTAGTAAGGACAAGAAAAAGTCTAACCAATTTCTAATCATTATCATAGTCATGGAAGCAGACAGAATTACCCATCACGACGATGAACATCGAACATCTTCATCTGAAACGATTAGATTCTATGAACGGTCAAGATTTGCTCAACATCTCATCGTTGACATGATATGCGTACCTTAACTTTAGCTACGGGGATGTTTTCTGTCGGCTTTCGTGGAATGGAGTTGTCAGATGCAATTGTACAATGTATTGCAATATTATTTATTTTTATCTGTATTCGATATCATAATTTTTTATTTTTGTTAAAATTATTTAGTCAAAGGATAATAATTATTATAATATAAATAAAAATAAATTAAAAAATAAAATTATTTTTAATACTTTAACAATTTTAATAAATTAATAAATAATCAAATGAACAAAAATATTGCAACAAATTTTACAAAATTTCTGTTTACAGGTAATTTTTACAAATCTCATAGGCAGGTAACTCAAATTAAAATGATAAATTAAAATTTTTTTAGAATGTAAGATTAAAATATAATTTAATCAAATTTTAAAGGCCCAAAAATTCTTTTTGTTAAATTAAATAATGTTGATCAATAATTCTTTACACCCATTATATCATAAATTATCAGCCAGAGATTAAATACAATCTAAACTAATAAACACTTGTTTTTCAAACTTACACAAGTAAAACAAAATATTCACCACAAAGTTCACTCTTATACAAGCAACACAATACAGATTCAGAAACTTTCTCAGGGGCAATACCACGATATATGATGATAAAAAATTTAGAAATCTTAAGACAATTTCAAAGCAATATTAGAATAAGATTTGCTAATGG
The DNA here is from genome assembly GCA_035221805.1 of Trichilia hirta. Lineage (NCBI taxonomy): Eukaryota > Viridiplantae > Streptophyta > Magnoliopsida > Sapindales > Meliaceae > Trichilia > Trichilia hirta. The sequence continues at coordinate 3,975,089 of JAWDEX010000007.1, read as the reverse complement.
CGAAAGATAGTTGGAAGAAAGCACAAGAGGAAATGAAATAACTATTTTTACTACCTCACCCCGGAAGGCAGGAAAAAAAAGGAACAGAAACAGAACAAAAAATTAAAAAAATTTGAAAACAAAGAAAGAAAAATGATCGCTACAATCATTCAATTTTTACGGCGATAATCTAATCAACTAATAAATGTTGAGAATGACCATTTCTTTACTTCGTTCCAAGTAACTGGAGCTCCTTGTTTTAACTTACTTTGCGGCAATTCTGTTATTTAAAGGACATGTTTCGGTGAGACAATTGTCGCTCATCTATGGGCTAAACTGTGTGCAATGCAATATAGTACACAATTGTCGTTCTAACTACCAATGTAACCCAGCCGATGAAGTATCACAGCTAAGATGAGCATGCAAATGGCCAGAATCATACCAGGTTTTCCCAGCAACCAGTTCTTTGTCTTTTTAATACCTTCAACCCCTTTTTGAAGCCTATCTGCCCACCGCATCTGCAATAATTTGGGGGGAAGAAAATATTTAACAGTTTTAACCGCGGATGCTGAGCAGATAATACATAATACTATTTGATTGGAAGTCTTAAAACATTTTGAAATCATCGAAAGTTGACGAATAAACTAAGACCAAGACAATTAGAGGCCCTCAAATAGTAATAGAACTCGGCACTCCATATTCTACACCACAGGATTTAATCAGGTCCAGCAAGGCTGTATTTCATTGATGTCAAGTGTCACACATTAAATGCATCAGTTGTCATTAGAAGCTAGTTTACCAATCGCATTGTATGTCTGTAAAGTGCAGAATAGGGAAACAAAATAACAGCAAACATTTGTTCTCTTTCATCCATTTACTCAGCAACCTAAAAACAAAAGCTCAACAGATTCGACATTTATTACTATAGTAGTAACATATTATGAGCAAATGCCTATTAAATGCAATATTAATATATTTCAACTTACAGGCAGTAAGCACTATAAGATAAAGTTAACTTCAAATCACGTTGGTTGGTCACTTAAAAAATCTTCTCAATTTTTATAACTGGATTATTCTAAAATTAATATAGAAATACAAATGAATAAAATATATAATTCTAAGGAAGTTACCATTCTATCCAAGTCATCTGGTGATAATGATGACACGGTTTGTTGAAATTTTGCCGCATCTTCCTGAGAAAGCTTGATTCCAAACCGTTCACTCATGTTTGCCATCATTTCTGGGCTCATGTTCTTAATCATTGACGAGAACATCTACCAATTTGCAAGCAAACAAACACAAATTAAATGGTATCATTTTAAAATAGATTCACAGCACCACCCAGAAAGCAAAAATGAAGTGAATCAAAATACCTGCTTCATAGCTGGATCATTCATTTGGTTTCTCATTTGTTGTAAATCAGCAGGTGAAGGTGAAAAGCTTGATTGAGGACCATCTCTAGAACTTTGGAAGAAACTACCAGAAAAACCAGGGTCACCCACAACACGATTCCCATTAACAGCAGAACTCTCCCTGTGTTCTGATAATCCTGATCTAGAATCTGAACTTGGTCCATTAGTGTCTAGGACTGCCGACGACGGACCAGAATCTCTGTTTTTCAAGAAGGATGCCATTTCAAACATTTTCCGAAGATCCTCTGGTGACATTTTACTCATCATATCAGAAGCAGTTTTAAGCATGTCAGGGGTCACATTTGGAGGAATTGACCCAGGTCCAAAACTATTGGAATTAGTTCTGTTGGAACAGCCATTTGTCAATGGATTTTCTCCTTGAAATGAAGCAGCCAATTGAATCGTCTTTTGAAGTTCTTCAGGAGACATCCTGCCCATCATATTTGATGCAGCCTCAGCAAGGGTTTCGGGATTGTTATTAGAAATGAAATTCTGAAATGATCTGTGAATCACAAACACCCCAAAAAAAAGAAAAAGAAAAGAAAAGAAGAAAGAAGCAGAATCAATAAACATTTTTTATTGATAACCATGGGTCAATGATTAAATAGACCAGAAAGAAAACGACCACTTCCAGCCCTAAATGGAAAGGTTACATTTTTAACACTTTTTTGATCCTCATATTAGCTTAATCCTTTGAGATCCAATTGCAGCTATGTTAACCTTACAAATTTGGATCATTATGGTAAATTTGTAGTGCCTACTAATAGGGGTGTATAAATTTGGGCACACGAACATCACCTTACTATTTTATGCATATCCAGATACTACTGCTCAAGTTTAACGTTACATTTTACTAGTAAATGATGCTAGATATCAACCTTAAGATTACAAATTGGTCCAGAGGACCAAAGAAAGTCGGAGAGAAGAAGTATTTAGTCTGGACAAAATGGTACGAAAAATAATCCAGTGGACTAAATGATTTTAAATCATCCAGGGCCGGGGCCTCCAACTGCTTGTTCTACCCTTTCTCAAAAGTCTTCATGCATGTGTCCTATTTTCTCTCGTATTTTCTCCACTCAATAGCCTAATTCATGCATGATTTTCTGATTCTTCTTCAATTTCATTCTTGCTTTTAATCCTCATTGTATAAGCTTCTAATGAATTGGTAACTTAATGTATGCTATTATATAATTTCTTTTCCGAGTCTTATCTCAAGTTTCAAATTTAAAGACTTCCCTCAATTATACACGTTGGAGGCTTCTTGAGCTTTATACTTGAACACTCTCTTGCTCATAATTTTATGCATCATACTTTAATCAATCATTTGGTAACTAAGCAAAAGAAGATTATCCACTAAAAAATTTAAGAATGGATGCTAAAAAACCTGATAGATTCTGGATCATCTTTCAAATCCCGCAAATACTCAGGATTAGTTGTCAAGCCTCCACCATTAGCACTATGTTCATTTTTAGAGAAGTCAGTTCTCTCCCGTGGTTGTGTTACCAAATTTTCTGTGGATGAACTTTTGTGGTTTCCAGAACACACAGCCTCAACTTCTTCCATTATCTCTTCAATTACTATTTCTGTCAAATACGAGTAAAGAACAGGCAATCAATAGAAAATCCGAATATGAACCATAAATATAACATTAAGCAGTAAAGATCAACATAAAGCAAGAGAACAACATACTTCCTGGGGCAGGATGACCACCTTTGTCAGCCAGTCTTTCCTTAACATCTCTGTATCAGTGATTGCCATCAAATAACATGTTATATTTAAAACCAAATATGTGCTTTATCAACCACCTCATTATCATAAAATCATAATAAAAATGTTAAGAAAAACCTGATTCTGAAACAAAGGGCATAAAAATTTGATATGCTCTATCAAAACCATAAATAATAGGAACTAAAATATCAAACAATGTTCTGGTGCTTAAACTGAATGCAGATTTTGGCCTATAGCTCACCCAAGATGATCAAAGGAGGACTACAGTTATGCTAGCATTAACTAAATACACAGAATAAGTGATGACACATAATAAAACATTTCATGCTTATTTCTAAACCAGTTGAATTCATACCTTAAGACATCTGCAATAGTTTCATCATCCGGGGACAATTTGTGTGCGTTGCTCAAATCAGAGACAGCATCCTAAACAATTTCAGAAGCTCATAATAAATAACACCAACTTGCATAACTTAACAATCTTTTCGAAACATAATTTGGCAATCAGAGGCGGACAACAGTTAATTAATGTTCACAGAATGGCTTACTTCCAGTTGGCCAACTTCTTTATAAGCTTGACCCCTTCTATAAAGAGCCTTGATATTCCTTGTATCAGATGCCAGTACCTGGAATATGACCAAAGAAAATATTTCATTTGTATTCTTTACTCTTAAAATGTATAAATTAATATTTAAACTTTTTATTTGTTTATTGAGTTTGTTGCTAACTCAATTAGTTTCTCCCATGTTTTTACCTTGTAATAACTAGAGAGAGAACCATTCATGAATGATCTCAAATCATAATATTACAGACAAGAAAAGTGACTCTGTTCATACCTCAGAGCCTTCTGTTATACACTCATCATACTGCCTTGTTTTCAGGTAACAAGACATCAAGTTAAGAGAGCATGCCAATAAAAGTGTTTTGCCTTTGGAGGAATGAATTCCTTGCAGGTTTTTCTTTGCCTAATATAATTCAAAAATGGGAAAAAACATTAATATGAATTGGAAAACATAAACCACACTACATAGATGTGAAAGAAAAGTGAGAAAAGATGCAATTTCTGCCTTACAAGTAAATATTTCTGTGAGGCATCGTTGAATCTTCCTTGGCTGTGAAGATCGTTCCCCTGCCAATTATAAATGAACCTATGAAGCTCACTCTACAAAATCATTCCTAAACAAGGTACTAAACACATTAGTAAATTTCTTAGTAGCAAAGTAAATAAAACCCACTTAATTCACTTGTAGCCTATATAAATAATCCTAACTATGAAATTGAAGCTTGCAGAAACAATAAAACAAGTCTATGGCTCACAACTACCCATATCAATCCCATGAGAGAACAACTCCAAAACATAGCCATTTTAGTAAACACTCAATACATCATTTACCCATATAATATAGGCAAAGTAAGTATCACTTTTTTGACCTGAAATGCTTTAAAGTCACCTGTTTCTTCAACATCTGTGCAGCATTTAGTTCATAATTTACTTGGGCCTGAACACGGGCATGCATACCAGCAATCTCCTCAGGACTTGCATTAGCCAATTTCTCACCAATCTCGGCCATCTCCTCTGGACAGCTATGATTTAACTGTTCTGCAGCGTGCTTCAAGTCTTCAGGCCTCATATTCTTCATGTTTTCTGTAGCCATTCTCATCAACTCTGGATTAGACAACATCTGCATTCCCAGCAGCCCGTCAAAATTATCAATTATTAGACAATTACAATTAACCAAACCATTGAAAAATTCAAAGCCCACTAAACGCCATACCTACAAGTTGTATGCTTGACGTGGTCAAATTTAGAAACTTAGTATAAAATGATATCCTTGTGATTTAGAAGTTATTGAAGCTTCAACGTCAAGTGAACAAATTAAAAATTCAGTCAAACAGTTCATGAATTCAGAATAGATTTAAGCAATTAATTTACTAGGGTTGATTTTTGGGGCATAAACTGTTACTTATCTTTAAATGACTGTGTCTCTGTTTTCTAATTTCGTAGTTCTGCTATACAATGGTTTCAACTTAAGACTTCATAAACCCAGCAAACATGGGATCAATCCATTCCTATCTCGAGTAGTCAGTTATATTACAGAAACTGAATACTAGTCAAATCATACGCTTACTTTTTGGAAGGTTTTCAAAAAGGCAATATTAATTTGAAAATTATTTAACTGATTTCATTGGTTGTTATTGAGAAGTCAATATTTGTTCAAACAAAATAACCCTATATGATATACCTGTTGTTTCCAAATGGAGGTTAGTGGATTGAGTTCCATTGGGGGGCACCCATACTTGGATATTACATCCCTAGATTTCATGATTGCTAAAGATAGTATAGTCAACAGCTGTCCCACTACTTACGTTCAAACAAAGCATCCATCAAATGATATCTGTGTTATCAAAATATTTTTCTTTTCCTTTTTCTTGTCTCCCACAGAAGTCAAAATCGAACATGCACAAAAGAAGAAATTTTTTAATAAATTGACAATTTCTTTAAAAATATTTAGCTCCAACTCAATTCAAAATGAAAGGGCACCTCAATTAGGAAGCTTACTAACATCATATCAAAAGTTTGGCCAAAATTATTTTGTGGCATGTACTAAGTAAACAAGACCACTCATCTCCTCACTAAAATTCAAGGATTGAGTAAAACTAATGATCAAGCTATGCATTGGTGCTAAACTTCTCTCCATCCCTTCGTTCAGCTTAAGCCTAGAGAAACGCAGCAACTGTGACATTGATTAATTCCCATCCAAGCCATTATAAAACAGAACAGTACTAGCAAAATATCCAGTTTTTAATTTTGAAATTAAAGGTTGGCTTGATAATACTATGTAGCGTGCAACAGAGGACGAGATTCACATAACCACCCCAACCAAGTTGGGTACACTCGAAACTGATTTATTACATTAGACATTTCCTTAGCCATAATAAAAATGACTATTTTCAAACACAGCTTAATTTAATCTTTTTCTATATTTAAATCAATGATTGGTACACCAATAAGGAAATCATTTAATAACCGAAAAAACATAAGAGTTGTATCCAACTCAAATAACCTACTTCCAAAAGCAAACTCCATAGGAACAACAAATAATCATTAATCACATCACAAATTGAACAACTCAAACAAATTTCTGTTTGTATGTATCTACCAAACATGATAATACAAGAAACACTACAAAAAATTCAAATCAAAAGTCTAAAATCAACAACAATAAACATAAGCAATACCTGTTGTTGGATCCTAGCGAAGTCATCAGGTGACATGCGACTCATCTGTTCTTGAGCCAGTCTGATCAACTCCGGATCCATCATTCCGTTGAACATGGCCGATTCAATTTTAATCAAATTACTTTCGTTTAATTAATGAGAATTTCTAGAGTTTTGGGAAAATTGGAAATTGGAATTGATAATAATTAACCAGAGAATTTGAGAACGAAATGAGCGTCTGTTTGGCTATTAATTAAAAAATGTTTGTTCGGGGTTCGCCACCAGAGCTGTACGGTAACGGCTGAGTTTGAGGAGGAGGACGAAAGAATGATCGAATTTCGGTGGATGCTTCATTGAAATTACCAGGGTAGCCCTGGCTGGATTTATTATGTTTTTTAACTCGTAGGCTGCGTGAATGGCACGTGGCAATGTCGTACGGTTGTTCGAATGTGAGGGTATGTTTGTAATTATGCTACTTTTATAATGAGTCTCAAAATAAGAACGGGTAACAATTTTTTTCTACAAACAACCGCGTATAATTGACGTACCACTATTTATAGATTAATGAGACCTTAGAGGACATTAGTTCAAGTTTTTGCATTCTCCCACTTTTCGTGAGTATAAGCTTTTTATTAAAAATATAAACCCTCTTATTAATAAGAGTAGAATCCTCTTACTCGTATAAATGGGAATCGCACTAATCAACTAATATCAACTTGACAGTTAAATTAGTGTTAATTAATTGATGTGTTTTATATGAATAAGTGCATATAAATTTTGATGATAATAATAACTCTGTCTCAAGTCCCCCGTTTATTATTGAGAGTAAACCTTACCATAAGTTTAAGAGTAAACTCCTGGATAATATTATAATTATAACTCTACCTTAAATTTGAGTGTAGACTTCATCCAATATTATAATTGTATTTATTTATTTGAAGTAGAGCCTACCCCTAATATGGGTAGAACCTAGGACAATACCATAATTGTTCTTATCTACGTCTTATGTAACATATGTTGGATCAATATTAATAAATTGTAACATTAAAAAAATATGACATAATAAGATTAGTTAAGTCCAAATCATTTAATTTTATTAATTGCTTTGTTTTATATTATTATTAACCAAAACTATTATATCATATCAATTTGTATATAATAGTTTGCAGAAAAAATTTATCTCTAATGCTACGTGTCATAAAAATATATATACAGAAATGCGATTATATTTATTAATTAAATAACAATTTTAAGACTATTTATTATATTGTTGAACCCTCTAATAAATTAACGTCATTTTTTTAAAGTCCATTCATTAATAAGAAGGAATTACAAATAACAATCTATGTCATCGAGAACCTCGTTTTTCCAAATTAATGTTCCAGGTGATAGAGAAGCAATCTTCCCAAGATAGTGGGCAGCTGCATAGCAGCCCCTGAGAATATGTCTAAATTCAAACAAATTCCTAGGTTGGGAAACCAAATAAATCTCATAAGTTCATTCAAGTATACGACCCTCTGTTGCAGAAGGTTGATCACAGTTAAGGAATCTGTTTCCACAATGACTGGCTACAAACCCCTGCTCCCTGCAATTTTTGTGTTCCCTAGGATTGCAACAGCTTCAGTGAAATCCACACTTCCCCTGCATCGACACTGGATACTTGCTGCAACCATTGACGGTTTTTTGGAGTCTCTTATCAAATGACCTACACTAGCTATGGACGAATTTGGATAGACTGAAACATCAACATTCAACTTAAAGAAAGTCTTTGGAGGAGGTTTCCAACCTGTTGTTGTAGCAATCTGCCTCTGAGGGGGTGTGTACCAAGCTCAAAGTCAACTGCATCAAGAGGACGGAGAAATATTCTTGATGCCCTTTTGTGCAAGGGTCTCTTTTTGCTTATTATGGAGCAAATCGTTCCTGGCCATCCAGACAGGCCAAAAAACTTATACAAAGAATTCAAAATCCCTTTATCCAACCTATCTTCTATAATTTGGCAAAAGTTTGAAAACTAATGTTATCAGCGACACTAATGTCATCAAACAGTGTCGTGAAGCTCATCAAAAACATTGCCATCAAACTCAAGATCTTGTGTATCTATAATATATTAAAGTTCGCAATTAACAGTTAGTACAAAATTTATGTTTCAATTCAACTAAAATATTTTAATCAAAGGAACCCTCCCATATATACATAAACAAGTCTGCATATTAATAAACGCATGTACACACTAAGTCACGTTCGTGCCCTCTACATAAACATACATTTAGTACTCATATAAAAAACCAAATTAAATCTAATGTATTTCAGATGAATCTTTTGAAATCAATGAATAAATTTAGAAGTTGTAGACTAGTTGGATGCATCGAACTCCCTACTATGATTTGTAAATTAATAATTTTTTTATATGGTTGGTGTCTGTTATCCACTAACAATATCACGAACATGAATAATCATAAATTTATGGAGAAATGTGTTATCTGAGTTAAATTTTTGTCATAAAATTGATGTTTGGTATCCAGCAAAGTTCCGTTTTCGATATCAATCTTTTATTACGATGAATTTGAAAATAATATCCCGTATAGTTAATATACTTATTCCCTAACTCCATTAGGTTTCAATTTTTTCCAAGTAGACTTTAATTTATCATTTTAATATACAGTTAAAATAACTTTGCAAAAAACATTTTAGTATACTCATGACATTTTATCTCATATTGATGAGTTAAGACTTTACGTAGTGAGTTTTATACTTTGTAAAATTTACTCACTGCATTATTGACATTGACATTTTTGGCACCTCTTTGTATCCGGGATATAAACTATGTAAAAATATATAATTTAACTATTTGATGAAGCGCATTCATCCACTGCTTATGATTAATAAAATAGAAGGTGAATTAAAAGATGCCAATTAACAGCTAGGACGAAAGAAACATTAATCTTGACAAAGAGCCTTAGAAACAATGAAAATAATTAGAAACAAAATACAAGACGTTCTTTTAAAAGATTAATTCTTTTAAGAGTTTTGCAACAGACACGACACATCTATTAGTAATAATATATTAAAGGATTAATTTTTATTGAAGTCTGATAAATACACATGAATATGAATCATGTGATTGAAAAATATCCAAGTTCTTAGTATCCAACAAAGAAGCTAACATAATATCTCAAATATTGAGATATATTATATGGTTCTGCTATTTATATCAATAATACTTCTCTCTGCCCATATCTCATGGATCACATTGTTAATTCCTCATCTTCCAAGATATTCTACAATCATCTATACACCACCAACGTATCAACAAACAATTATTATCATAGAAATGATCACGAACTCTTACCTTTTCCTTCTCCCAGGCAAAAAGGAATGTGTTGATGGCTAAATTTTTCAGGGACGAAAAATTCAATACAACACATAAATTTTACTGTTACGATTAATGTAGAACTTTTTCGAAAATTATCTAAAATCACAGAAAAATAAGTTAGGAGTAAAATCGAATTACTGGCGAATAAACTCCGACACTTAAGTCAGTGAATTATTTAAAGTCAAGTTAAAGAAAAGACGAAGTGTGTATATTTGAATATTTATCGACCCTAGAGATTGGGCTCAGAAAATATCTATAAGTGCAATTACTTTCTCCTCACTGTTGAAAAATGGCCCCAAATGAATACCTCAGAAAAAAAAAAAGAAAAATCCCTTTTCATGTAACATTTTTACCTTTTATAAAGTTTCGGCACGTGTGACTATCGAAAAATAGGAGTTCGATTAGATAGGAGTAGGTATGGTTGTTGGGTGAGTCTTTTCACCATTCCTTTACGTTAGGTTTGGAGTCACAATGAGTGCCTGCAACTTGTAGGACATGGCACCTCCTAATGTGATGGGACGCTTGAACAATTACCTGAGCAATGTACCTGTCTATCCCACCTAAAACTCTCGTTTTTAAAATAGAGAAATCGGGTCGCCTCGGTAATCAAGGTGAAGGTCGAGACTCTGAGGCGACGAAAGCGAGGTCAGATCGCTTGCTAAACAACAATTGGGGTCGAAAAATACTTCGATGAACAAATCTCAGGTTGGAAAAAGTCATCAATATAAGCTTCCTAAGTTTCTACTGTCGCGAAGCGAGAGTAAAAATTTGAAAGACTACTTTT
>JAWDEX010000007.1:3935853-3951495 GCA_035221805.1 Trichilia hirta | reverse complement strand
TTGGTCAAAGTTTTTTTTTTCAGTCATTTACTAATATTTGACTGGAAACTCAAATTTGGATTGAGTCAACGGCACCTCAAAATCCACTATATCAAGTCAACGGATTTTTTTTACAGTTATTTGCTACTCGATATAAACAATACATGACCAAACCAGCTTTTATGTATAAGACGTGATTAGTCTCTCATTTATACATCATATAAACTATGTGTATCTATATCGATTGACAACCATGACGTCCAAGGTCTGAGGAGTAGTTAACACACCCTTATAATTTAATGATGAATTATTGACATCATACATTCGTGTGATTTATCATATTTTGGTCACATTCAAATAATAATTCTCTAACTATTATTCTACACTAATGTCCTAATGATGTGACTATCATATCACTCGCATTAATATCATCTCATGATATTTACCAAAGACATTTAGTATGCCTACTATGTAATATCAATACCCAATTGATATTACGTCTGTAGGGAATAATTTAGATAACTAATTATCTTGGACGATTCACATGTATATTCTATCACTAGTATGACTGGATAGAAGAAGCAGCATATACATATAAATTGAAATACTTTTATTATTAATAAATATGTACAATGCATATTCTACAGTAACTTAATATAATATGCCCAAAATCAACAACACGAATAATTTTAGGACATACAATGTTAACAATTTTATCTTAACAATCTTGTATGGTCCTTCTTAATTCGATCCTAAGGTACTATTCCTAAGAATTTGTGTGTTGGTATTAGTCTGCTTTATAATCAAATCATCGACACAAAATTTTTGAGGTCGAACTTTTTTGTCGTAAGACCAGGCTATCCTCCTTTGATAGACATCTGTTTTTATATTCATAAGTTCTCGTTGCTCTTTCAACAAATCTAATTTCAATTGCCTTGTTTGGTCATAAAGTTCCTCATCAAAATGACTGATTCGATAGCAAGGTGTTCTAATTTTTATCGGGGTCATGGCCTTAGCATCATAAGCAAGACTAAACAATGTTTCACCTTTGATCATTTTTGGGATCATCCTAAGTGCCCATAATACTTGTGGTAATTCATCCACTCAGGCCCTTTTATAGTTCCTTAATTTTTTTTTCAGCAATTGTTTGATCAATTTATTTATAGCCTCTACTTGCCCATTGGCTTTAGAATGGGAAGGTAAGGCAAAACGTAGATCAATGCTTAGTTTAGCATAGAAACTCTGAAAGTTGGTGTTATCATATAATTTTTTATTGTCCATTATTATAATTCTAGGAATACCAAAGCGATAAACCAAACAATTTCTTACAAAAGTAGTTGTTGTTTTTTTCAGTTATGGTGGCTAAAGATTCAGCTTCTATCCACTTTGTGAAGTAATCTATGACAACTATAGCGTATTTCATCTGGGTTCATTCAGTAAGTAATGGGTTAATCAGGTTAAGCCCTGATTGCATAAATAGCTAAGGACTTATTAAAATTATAAGCTTCTCTGATGGTTGACTGATGGTATTGCTGTAAAATTGATAATCTCAGTATTTTTTGGTCATCGTGACAACATTCTTAAGAAAGGTCGGCCAATAATAACCCTGCCTTAGATTCCTGCGGGCTAAGGCTTGTTTGCCTTTATGGTTGCCATAAGAACATTTATGTACCTCTTGCAATATCAAATCTATCTCATCATCAATTAGACATCTTAAGTAAGATGCCATATAGCTACGTCGATAAAAAATGCCCTTGATAATAGCATAATTTATTGTTTAATTCTTGACTTTATGAGCTTGTTTCTTATCTTTTAGCAGCTTCCCTTTTTGTAGATATAACTAGAGGGTAGTCATCTAGGAAGGGTCATTCTGTATGGTGAGTTGTTATCTCGAGAAAATATGTTCTTTTATGCCTTTTCTTGCTAAGACAGCTATCGTTACGAGCCTGAGAGCTTTCTCATGAAATATTGATGTCAATTTGAAAAGAGCATTAGCTCGAGTATTTTTGGCTTTCAAAATTTGCTCTGCCTTTACTTGATAAAATTTTTTCATCAGCTCATGAGCTAGTGTAAGGTAACACTGCATATTGGCCTTAGTTACACAAAACTAGCCATTTATTTATTACATCACCAATTAAAAATTCCCCTTTACTTCTAAATAATTGACATCGAGTAGGAGGGCTATTTTTAGGCCAACTAGGAAGGCTTTATATTTGGCCTTGTTATTAGTGATAGAAAACTTGAATCTGAGGGCGCTTATAACTTCCTCGTCCTCGGGGCTCTCAGGGATAATTTTTGCTCCATATTCTTGAGTATTTGAGGCTTTGTCAATAAAAACTTTCCAAGGTCTAGGTCACTTGATCAGCAAAGCTTTATAAACAGCATGCTCAGCAATGAAGTCTGCTAAAACTTGCCCTTTGATGGCTTTCTATGGCTTAAACTCTATATCGAATTTGCTAAGCTTGACACACCATTTAACTAAATTTTCTGAGAGGTCAGGTCGGTATAGGATTTTTTAGAGGAGTTGATTAGTGAGAACAACGATGGAGTGAGCTTAAAAGTATGGCCAAAGCTTTCTAGCAGTGATTACCAAGATTAGCGCTAACTTTTTTGGTGCTGAATACCTAATTTTTGCATTCAAAAATAATTTACTAATATAATAAGTTGATCTCTATATCTTATTTGCATCTTTCTTTGTCAAGACTATACTGATGGTATGGTCACTGACAGCTAGATACAAGTATAGAATATCTTCTGGCCTTGGGCTCGTCAGTGCAAAACTTCTAGCTAGATATCATTTTAGCTCTTGGAAACTAGTTTCACATTCTGACATCAATTCTTTCGTCTTTCCCTTCTTAATAAACTGGAAGAACTTCAGACATTTATCAGTTGCTTTTGATATGAATCGATGGAGAGCAGCTATTTTTTCAGCTAGACTCTGCATCTCTTTCACTGTAGAGGGCGACTTCAAATTCAGGATTACCTTTACTTTTTAGGAATTGGCTTTTATGCCATGTTTACTAACAATAAATCGCAAAAATCTTCTCGAGCTAACACCAAAAGCACATTTTTTTTGGGTTTAGTTCATATTATATTTTCGTAGTAGAGCAAAGGTTTCTTCCAAATGTTTAACGTAGGCATGCCTTTCTTGGGACTTAGTGATCATGTTATCCATACAAACTTCTATGGATAAGGCTATGAGTGGTTTGAATACTCGATTAACCAATCATTAAAAGGTTGCACCAGCATTCTTTAACCCGATTAGTATGACTCGATAGTAGTATAACCCCTGGTTGATTATAAAAGAAGTCTTTTCCTCATCAGGCAAATGCATAGTTATTTGGTTATATTCGAAAAAAGCATCCATAAAACTTAGCAGCTGATGCCCAATCATAGCGTCTATTAATTGGTCGATCCAAGGTAAAAAGAAGTTATCCTTTGGGTAGGCTTTGTTCAGGCCGATAAAATTTATACATATCCTCTATTTTTTACTTGTCTTTTTTACTATAACGATATCGGCTATCTAATCAGGATAACAGGTTTTCTTGATAAACCCTATTTTTAAAAGTTTATCAACTTTCTTGCGAATGACTTCTCTTCTTTTTTGGTTGAATACCATATTTTTTGTTTAATATTTTTTATCGAGGGACGAATTACTAATTTATACGTGATAACTTTTCGGTCGACCTCAGGCATGTCAATGTGGCTCTATGTAAAGACATCCTTATTTCGACGAAGGTATTCGTTTAGTTGTTAGGCCTCGTCATGGCTGAGATAGGCTCTAATTAGGACTATTTTTTTGGGGTTGAATTTATCCATGTTTATCTTCTTCATCTCCTCAACTGACTCAATGCCTGAGTCATGGCTAGACTCGATTTGATTTTTCTCAAGCTCATTTATAACCTTTTGCCCCAAGGTTTTATTTCTAGTTTGCACATTTTCTTAATCTCAAAGTCGCTTGAGTAGGCATTGGATGAGCCTAGAGAAAGTTGCAAAATATGAACGAGCCTTTCTCTAATTTTCTCATACGATGCTAATTTTATTAACGACTCAAAATTTTAGTTTTAAGTAATGGACACTCTCTACTACTTTAGTGGCTAGAAGAAAAGGTCAGATCAGGATAATAGAATAGGGCATCCACAGATCCACCACCTAAAATTCAATCATGATAGTTTTCGAGTGGGATTTGTCCCCTATAATTACTCGTAAAGACATTACCCCCAAAGGTGTAACACATAATTTTTCAAAGCCATGTAAGGTGGATTTTAAATTTCTTAGCCTCACATCTTTAATGCCTAACGCATTCAGGATGTCTTTGAAAATAATATCGATCGAGTTCCTCGTGTCAATAAGTATTTTGCTAACCTCCTTTTCTCTTACACCTATCGTTACTACTAGGGCATCATTGTGAGGATAGTGTACATTAGCTTCATCTGTATTGGTAAATATTATGGGAATTGACGAGAACTTTGTCCTTTTCACCTCTTAGACATTCCTAATATGAAAGTCGTTATCGAGGCTTGGCAGTGAATATCTACAGTAATTCTTCTGGGATCAATTTGAACTCTCTATTAGGGTGGGCCCACTTAATATTATCATGTTTCGGTGCTTCTTAGCTGGTTTAGATGGTCTAACATTAGGATCGACTACCAAATGGTCCAAATATTAATTCTTTGCTAAAAGGTCGATTTGCTCCCTTAAGTGGAAATAATTGGTGCTATGCTCATAATATTGTGGTAATCACAACCATTAGGAATGTCAGTCTTTTTTGATCTAATCGGGATCAACTTCATCACATAGAGTTCATTGTCCTTTACGTAGCGCAAAGCCTATGAAAAAGGAATATTCAGCTAAGTGAGACTCCTTTTACTCATATGGGCCACTTACTGGGGTTTTTTGTTTAAGGTGGGCCTCTTGACTATAGTTCCTTACCTGTCGTGTCATGGATATTTGTCGGCCTTATCCTCTCACTTGATATTTCATCGCTCGTAATTTCTCACCTCTACCTTCGAGAAAAATTCTCTTTTGTGATACTGGGGGTGGTTTATTCTTTCTTCTTGCCTCTTTAGGGACACATGGTCTTTAATATCTATTTCATTAAATAATTTTCTTCAGGTGACCTCGTAAGTGGTGATTGATCGCTTATTGATGGCATACCATCCTTTTTTCATGTAAAGCCTCCTTCTCAGTCCTTTTAACGCGAGCAGGTAGTGAAAAACCCCTAATTGAATTACCTCTTTATAATACCTTGATACAAAACCTCAAAAGCTCTTATTAGGGCCTTACTGTAATAGCAAAAGCACACTTGCACTATGGGTGATCTCGATAGTACTTCGAAATTCTTTCATAAAACTTTGACCAGCTGTTAAAAGTTTCTAATGGTTCCTTTAAGAAGGCTTTTGAACCATATTCTAGGCTATTTTTCTAATGTCAATGAGAATAATCGACACATTTGAGGTTTATTCAACCCTTAGATATACATCATCTCCCCAAATATATCCAGATATAGGGTGGAATTTGTCTTTCTAGTGTAAGGCGTGATCTCTGGCATTTTAAATTTTCTAAGAATGGTTAGTTCTAGTATGTCTTTGGTAAAGGAAGAGTCGCTATATTTCTCTCCCTCAGAATTTTAACCTGGACCCTGAACCAGGCTAGCCTTCATTTCCCCTGATCCCAACCTTCTCCAATGTTTTTCTAACACAAGTCTTTATAATCTGGACTCAATAGATCAGGCATTATAATTTTTGAATATAATTTTATTAAGCTATAATCATAAGTCCACTATAGTACGTCTTGGCTTAACGCTAATTCTCATGTTTATCCTAAGGCAGTATGGAGTAATAGATACAATTGCCTCATTACACCCATCCTTTCCTAAGCCAACACTGACATTAGTCTTCCCTTTTTCTTTCTGTAGGCTAGTGAGTCGAGCATTCCTTTTAGTAGCTCCCTCAGATGAGTACTGGGCCTTTTAGCCCCTTTTTCATTATAGATAACTAGCTTTTGCCTCTGAAGATTCTGGCATGATTTGGTACTTTCTTTCGTCATCTTGCTGTTGAACCAGCATCCTTAACCTAGCGGCCTCTATTTTTAACTACTAATTTTACCGCTCCAGTGCAATCATCTTTTGATTATCATTCATCTTTGCATTCCTATACTCTCTTAGCTCTCTTTTCAACTACCATAACCCATATCCTTCGTTTTTGACAATTACTCGACTTGTTGAACATGTGACCGGATGATCTTGTATTTTATTTTTGTTAGATGATTTTGTAGCAATTCCTTTGTCACCAAGATGAACAAAGTCCTCGATCCTTTCTATTTGCATTTTTCTAGAGAAACGATTACGATTGTGTCCCATTATTTTCATACAAATACCTTTTAGACGTTTTGTTAAGGCTTTTAGTCAATTTCTCACAAATAGCACAAACTATTGATACTCAAAATCTTTCGAGGTAAAAAACTCAGTGCACTATAGATTTTTTTATTGTTGTCGTACGAATCGTGTGAGATAATATTTGGCCTCGGCCAAAGATTCCCAAAATCTCAACTAAAATCAAAGCAAACAAGCTAAGAGTAAAGCTTGCGTATCGACATATAAACTTTGATACTCAAGTTAGTAAAGGATCAATAGGACGGTGTTTATGCTAATTACTGACTCAGAGAGCTAGATTCAGGAATATAGGCAATGGTAGATGTTCACCAAAAGGTTCAGTATATGGGATTTTTCTTCAAAAAAAGAAAAGAAAAAGCCCTCCCTTTTTTTCATATAGTAATCTCAATATTTATAAGGCCTAGGCCTTTGTACGTGTGAGCATCGGAGAACGAGAGCTTGATTAGATAGAGTACAGCATGAACGATCGGTAGATCCTTTTACCGTCCCCTCATGTCGGATTAGGGTGACATAATAAATACCTGTAGTCTGTAGGGCATGGTACTCTTTAATACGATGGGATGTTCAGGCCATTCTTGAGATATGTACCTGATTGTCCTATTGAGTTTTCCCATTGTTGAATAGTGAGATCAAATCGCCTTGATAATTTGAATATAAGTAAGGGTGTCGAAGTGAACGGATCCGGGTCAGATCGCTTAGATAATGACGGAGATTTGGGTAGAAAAACTCGGATAAAAAAAACCCTTAACAACCAATATATACAAATAATAATGTATGTATATCAAAACAAGCTCATATTGATTAATAATTTTAATCAAGTATGCATATTTCAAGTATTCACAAAAATATATTTTATTTATTAGTAGTTACATGATATGCATATTTTGTCTATTGTGAGGCCCCAATATCGTTGATAAGTATTAGACAAAATCTCATAATTATTAAAATAAAGAAAATATTTATTAAAAAAATTAATATATTTTTAAACAATTTACTTTATTTATTTTTATATCATTTATTAGGCCAATGTTAACCTTTTATAAAATAACTCAAATTATTAGGCTATTAAATTTTTTTTGGGAGTGGTACCTTGAATGAGGTACACTCCAAGACTACTAGTAAGATTTTTTTTTCATAAAATTATTTTATTTATTAAAATATTTTAAATATAAATTAAAGAAAATATTTTATTTCAAGATATTTTTGACTTATTAGCTCTGATTATGAGCAGTTACATAATAATAACTATAACTATTCTTAAAATATCTATTAATTTCATATATTTTGTCGACTCTATAGAAATTAACCCCATTAATCACTTTTGTAGTATCCTATCATTAGTTACTTAAAAATAAATTTGCTCGAAAGATCATCTAAGTGATCGATAAAACCTAAGTTACTTAAAATTATGAGCTTTGCTTATCACCTATTTGACATCTTATTATAGGCTACTTAAATCTATACTCACCTAGGTGACCCCACACAAGTTCAACCATAAGTTACTTATAGCAATAATAGGCTTGTTGGACTCATCATCACAAAATTCATATCATAAAATCAAATCCAAGTAAAACAGAAAACCAATATCAAAGCCAACTAAATATGCATTATCATCAAAGTTTGCAAAATGAATACCAAAGTATAAAAATATCGAAGCCGGCGTCTGACGGCATATACAAATCAATGCATAATTCAACAGACTATTTATTATTTGATTTAAAATAATAAATATACAATAAGTTATTTTCTAGTTCATAAGAATTTAATTTTTCATAAAATATTTTAGAAGTATTTATAAGAAAAAGGAATCTACTCACAATTTAGGGAAGATATACACTCCTTTCTATCCAAACCGCCCCAATTCTCAAAACTTAAATATGAATCATAACAATGCCATCATTTTATATATCCTCAACTGAAATTAATGCAACTTATATACGGAGATTATACTCATTATGCTTTGATTTTCTTAGCCAAACCTAATCTATTAAGATTATGCGTATTTTCGGTCATTAATTCATTTTTCACCAAACAAAATTGCGTTGCCATTTTTACATTCTCACATCTATCTCTAGCTCATATTTACAAATTCAACTCTCTAACTCATTTGTTCTCGAACAAATAGTAATCATGTATAATACTTATTATTTGATTTTTTTTTATAAAAAAACATCTATTTAAGCTATTTTAGCTCCTAATTCAACATTATCTAACTAAATTCTTCAAATTTTTATTTAATTCATCATAATCAAGCTCAATTTCTAGAATTTTCTAAATGCACAGAAGTTTAATCCATTTAAACTACAAATTCGTGCATTAAACGAGGTAGAAACTTTACCTAAAAGTCGTTTAAAATATGAAAGAACTAATTCCATTTCTTATTTTAAAAGGTCCCAATTTGACACAAAATTCTAACTTTCATATTCGCTTGATTACTTAACCATTTTCAAAAGTAAAATTTGAAAAATAAAGAGGAGGTAGTGTGCTTTTGATTTAGTGCAAGAATCAAGAGATTAGTTGGTGGGATTTAAAGAAAATTGAAAGGCAAAAAAAAAAAAAAAAAGAAAAGAAATAGGGAAGAGGAGAAAGGGAGAGAAATAATAGTTTGAGAAATTTGAAGTTATATGTAATAGGATATAAAAGGTTCAAAATGCTCTTAAGATAGTGAAACAAAAACTTAGAAATAAGTGGCAAAATTGTTATTTTTAGGGTATCTAAAAATGTTCAGCATCATGTACAGCTTGATATCTAGTTCTATAAATGATTCCAAATAAATTCTGACACCATACCTAACACCAAACCTAGGACTGGACACCCTTGAGTACTTTTGCCCTAATTTTTTCTCTGTTTCAACCTTCGTCACTTTTTTATTTTTCAACACTATTTTTACCTTTATTCGACATTTGTTTTCACTTTTATTTTTTTTCTAACATTAAGTTCTTTCTTTTATCTTCAAGAGGAAAAGGTAATTTCTCAATTCGAGGTCAAGATCAACGAAAAATTTGCTTTGAACATAAGATATTTGAAAAGGGCTTACAACGAAAAGACCTCTTCCAAACTCAATTGTTTCTCAATAAAATTTTTTCAAATTTTATATTTTACTTTAATATTACTTAGTCTACATGTATGTGACATTCCTTCACTAATATAGTAAAAATAACAAAAATTCCTTTAAATAATAAAATTATCAAAATACTCTTAATTTAAAAATGATTGATATTACAAGAGAGGTCTTATGGGTTTCGTAATTAAAACTTTTTACATTTTAAGACTTTAATTTGCACACTTGAATAATTAAATTTTAGAAATTAGATCATACTATATTTGTTTGATTTTTAACTTATGAAAAGTTTACGGAGTTAGAATATTCTTTTTTTGTAATACTTCGTATTTAAGTTCAAAGATATTTTTGTTATTTCACAAAGTTAAGGGTATTCTTGTTATTTTTAAAATTTTATATTTGTATGATATTTTTTATTAAATAAGATGATATTGGCTTATAGAGAGTGTTTTGAGAGATTTTAGAAGAAGTTAGTTAAGTTAATAAAAAATTTCGTGAGGTGATATTTGCGTACTTGAATTTTTAGACTAAATTTTTTTTGATTGAGAGATTAAATTATTGTTTCATTTAATTTTATTAAAAGAGAACAGAAATATAAGTGTATAGAAATAAGAATAAGTGAAATCGAAGTTAAAATGAGAGAGAAATTAACATTTAAAGTTGACTGTGGACTTGGGTGATATTTTTAGAGATTCGTGTGAAATTTTTCTAAGAGATCTGAATAAAATTTTATCTATATATTGATGATTATTAAAAATATCAATACATTGCCTCTAATATATCGATATCTTTTTACTAGGGACGAAATTAAAAAGATGAGAATTGTGCAAGCTTTATCTTTATAAGCAGTCTATAGTATTTTAGGTATATTTTAAATTATACAACTCTAATTTAAGTGATTTTTGATTCATTAAAAAGATGATTCAAGTATCTATAACTTTTGTGTTTATTATTATCTTGTTGGTATATGCCCTAACATCTAATCATGGTTTTGGATATTTGGCATATTTATGTATCATGACATTGATAGCTTAATATAATAATTTTGTTATTACATATCTGTGCATTTTAATAAATATAATAATATCCTTAGAATAGAAAGTTCAATTAGTTAAACACCATTTTTAAATATTCCTAGTCAAGTGTTATTATGTATAAGGTAATAATAACACGTTAAGACTAGTATGTGTACTGATTGATGACAACATAAGATGTGTCATACTATAAGATATAAAATCAACAAATAAGTACAAGTTAGAGAACTAATATATTAGATCGACCCGTCATGAGAATATTATATAGATTGTTATATAAGTGTCATAAGTGATTCTTATAGTGATAATAGTATATGTGATCATTTGACTTGAGATCATCATGATTTCCAATATGATGAATGATATATTTTGATATTTTTAAATGTCATCCATAATATGATAGACTATAAAGAAAATAATTGAATATATCATAAATCATGTAGAGAGATATGCTTGATCAAGATAGAATTTGTCCCTCTTATATAATAAGAGTGATACCTTTAGGCCTTTTGATTAAGTATAATTATGAAAATGCATGGTCATACTCAAATAAATTAATATAAGGATATTGATTTTATTTGGTTGAATAATTATACTCTAGATATCAAAGAATCATAAATATTAAACTTTACAAGAGTGACACATTCAATGTCTCATATTCAATTAGGTATCAAGGATAAAGGGATTAAACTATAAGATAGCATTAGTCATGAATTAAAGTGATATTGAACCATTCACATTTTCATTACTTGGATAGTTATGATGTGTTGCTAGACACCGCTCATAACTTAAAGTACTATAATTCGATTATAGTATTACTGTCAATGTTTCGAAAACCTATTGGGTCACAAATAAGATTGAAAATAATAGATGTATAAATTCATGAGATAAATTTATTAAATTTGTGAACTCTTAACGTAAATTGGGTATTATATTTGGGCTGAGTCTATAATTAAAAATAACTAAATATGTTAGTTAAACTTAATTAAATAGAGTGGACTTTAAGTGTAGGGCCATGTCTAAATATAAATAATGGGCCATATTTGCTCATTATTAGGTTCATTAAACCCAAACCCATAAGAAATTCTAATTTGTATTATAAAAGGACACGTTTTGATGCTTTTTATAATAGGTGTACCTAGGGTTACATTTTTTAGGGGGTGCTTTTTTTTGAGAAAGAAATAAGAAACAAACACAAAAGGAGAAACAAGAAAGAGAGCTAGCACTATGAAGATCCATTGATTCTCGATCGTGTAGATACCATAGAGATGCGGGTTTAAAGATCTGCGTTTGATGAATCATTAAGTCAATTATCTAAAAAGGTATGAATTTCAAAATTCATAAAATATTATGTTATCGCATGGATCCTTGATTGAATTCAAGAATTTTTTAAAATTTCGTTGTACGTATATATCCCATTTTCCATCAGATAGCAAAAGTAGGAGCCTATGAATTCTTTGCATAGCTAACATCATCATCTCTACCTTGCATACAAAGAACTCTATAAAGACCTCCTGCCCACGTTTGCCACTCCATCATATACACGCTAATTGTCTCTAGGTTCTTTGCGAATATGGTGGTCATTACTGAGCTCTACAAATCCATTTTTCTATCTAAAATAGAAGATATATATATTAGCTAGATAGAAGATGATGATGATATATATTTCTTCTCTTGTAGAAAGAAGCAAATAAAGAAATAGAAAAAGAACTGTATGTATATATAAATATATATTGTGCGTGTGTTTGTGTGTGTGTATAATGTACACACACACATTATATATATATACGTATGGAAAGGGAGAGAGGAGTCTGTACTTAGCTATGGAGCCAGAATTGGCTGGTGTTGTAAATTGGAGAGAGAAGTGACGTGGTAAATATCCCTCAAAAGCAAGGTGATTCTAAAATTGGAAACATATTTCGGTTTGTTTTATATTGAATTGTCACTTAATCCAAAAGCTTAAATTTAAAAAAGAAAATAAAAAAAAAAAAAATACTAGATCGTATTTTGTATTAAATTATAAATTGATCTAAAAACTTTAAGTTTGATGACAAGGGCTCAAACTTTACCCGACTTAAACATTTTTCTTCTTTGTACACACAAATTGCATGCTTTGCCATTTATGATTGCTATGAATTGTTTCTTCAAGGATTGTACGACAATTATGAGAGCCAACCAATTTTTTCACATCTTGTTTTTCTGTAGATATTTTTATGCGAAGCCCTGATAGTTGCTTAATTTTTCTTCCTCCAATCGGTAGAAACTTGTTCACAATCCGTTTGATAAGAATATTTTGCTATACATGCTCAAGATTTTCATTTTAATATCATTCACCAAAAAAAAAGAAAGGTCAAAATTAAACAGTAAAATTAGAAAAATAAAAGATGATAGAGAATTTACACCATGGAAATTAAAAATTGTAATATATTACTTTTGATTCACAAACTCGGAACTAAGAATGTAAATTCAGGTGAAGAATTACATATATTTTACAAGTATTGGTAAACCGCTCTTGGCTCCTAAACGAAATTTGTGCTCCCTTCAATGCGAATTGGCCATAGACGTAATTGATAACAAGCTGAGCATAAGCAAATAAACAAGCTATCTGGTCTCGATTTTGAGCGATCTTCAATATTATACACACACACATATGGATCTCAACACATTCAAGGCTTTAGCCACTAATCTTATTAGCTCTATGAAAAAATATATATAAGCCATACTCGTATTTAAATATTATGTTTTCAATTAGTTTTTCAAGAATTACAGCCTAAATACTTACTAACACTTCATTTTACTAAATTAATCGCTCATCCACTTGTACTTGATACTAGTCAATAGTCTGTCCACATTCAACTTCATGATGTCATACTACTATCAATTATATATAAAAAACCTGAAAGCAAGTTCGCTGACTGTACTTTTGTTAATGAATCTTCAGCGTGAGTGAATCAAAGGCATTTCTCAATGGAGAAAATACTATAGGTTTCTAACCCATTTTATTTTATAGTGAGAAATGCTATTTAAAAGAACCAGTCACCTGGCTACATCCATTTCATGGTGAAGATCATCAATGGCAATGGACACCGAAAAGAACCTATTAATGGTTAATAAGAAAAATGCATATAAGATTCTACCCTTAATGAATTTCAAAAAGAGCTACTTCATGAAGTGATCAAATTACTCGTGCAGTTTTATTTGATAGAAGGAATGATCGAACTAGAATATTTTACCAATAATAAATTATTTTGACTCATATTGTCTTAGCTATATATATTACCCTATATTTCAAAACTTAATTTTTCCAACATATCATATTATATCGTCTCTCTCAAGCAAGTTTGTGGCCGCGGAGAGAGAGAGATCACTAGGGGCTGGTTTATGGATTCGGATTGTTTTAAGGCATTTTTTATTCTTAGGGAAGTTTAGAACTTCTCGGAACAAACTGCTTTTTCAGCCATATATGGAGGGACCAAAATTTCATAGTCTCACTGCTTTCAGCTTCTAATATTTTCTTTCCGACTAAATGTGTCCCCAATCAATATTGTAATCCTATCCCCACTTCCTTGTGTGTTACTTATAATATGATCGTTCTTTCAACTACATTATTGAATTAGAATATCCCAATAAAAACATAATAATCTTTCATTAATTGATGTAAGACTTGAAAAGAAAACTGGCCGGGCATGAAAAAACAATAATTAATAATTTCCAACAAATTTAAAAGGTGGACAGAAAAACTTTTAGTGTTTGATATGGATTTGGTTGAATAGGAGAGTGGTCCTAAATACCTTCTTGTGAAGTAAAGAGTTGTCATATTGTAACTAAGTGGGAATTAAGCATGTATCACGTTATAGCAATATAACAGTGGTCCCACCAGATGGGAGCTGCATGTTGGGACACCTTCCACAATCTTCCCTGTAAATGCAATAGTTAGCTAATTAAGCTAGGTATCTAGCTAGCTATAACCAAAAGAATAAGAGAACAAGTGCTTATCATTTTACACTCATGCATGACTATCTAAGTTGAGTAGACGAGTATGCTGTGCCCCTTTTTCCTTTCTTTTCAAATACTACCCATGATAATTTTATGATCATTTGACAAAGAAAGAAATTAAGTCATAGATTAATTTTTAGTTGATAGAGAAGGAAAGGGAAGGGAAGGGAATATATGAAAATGTTTGAGAGAAGAGAGGATCCCTACCTATCTTTCAGAGAAGAAAAAGTAGTTATAGGGGAGGAAGCTTTTTCAGTTTTACGCATTGACAGGACTCAATGGGGACTAACAGTCTGTCATAAATACAAGCACAAACACACAGACCATGCCAACCTGCTGAATACACAACTCCACTTCATTCTCAGTGAAGTGAAAAAAATACTAAAATTCCTACATATATTATGCTTTCATCATTCAACTGATCAATACTGGTACTAGCTATGTGTCAGTGAGACAAGTCCTTTTGAGTCGTTACTATCAGCGCTGCCGTGACCCATCCGGAGCTTCTTATCCCCTCGTTCATCTTCCTTTTTCTTTTCTCTCTTGTTATATATTACTATTATCAATCATAATTTTGTTAACCCAAAAATCAAAACTTTCTTTTCAACAATATAGAAATTGAAAACTACCTGTCCATGCATATAGTAATAGAATATCCATTACCCCTTTCTGTGTGTCATATAGTTCAGAGAGAGAAATTTTATGTCAACCTTACTCCTTTCCTTTTCAACTATAGTTTCGAATGCGGAGATTGAAAGGAATCTTAACTCGCAATCATCTGTCTACTGATGCCTTCAGATCAGAGGTGCATGGGCCTGAACCTTATTCTTCATTATATGTGATTAATATGCATAAATAATAAATCTCCTGATGATGTTCAGCTTACTGTTTAACTCTTATTTCGAAAAAAACTTGTGCAAGTATGAAGATGATGATAAAAATAACTAAACACAACTTCAGCGAGCTTACTTTAGTTACTGATTATTTTGTACAGTAAAATCATAAAAATCAAATACATGTCTACAGTAGAAGCAACGAATCCAAAAACCCAGAAAAAGAAAATTGTATAACTGTTTGCTTTGAAACTACACAAAACACGTAAAGAATGTTCATCATTAAACAGTAACAAGGTGCCCCGCTATCAAACTATCAATTACAAATATTTGGCTTTTCTGCCT
>JAWDEX010000007.1:3892804-3911543 GCA_035221805.1 Trichilia hirta | reverse complement strand
ATTTTTATTATTTGAGGTCAATTAATTTTAATAAAATTTAATTATCCACTAATATTTATTTATTAATCTATAAAACTTTTAAATCCTGTATAAGAAAATGTAGAATTTAAATTAAATAGTGAGAGCTAATATGATTATTTATATAAATTTTTTGAATTATACAAAATAATAACCGATGTTTTATTTTTTATAATTTCTCATAGTTGTGATATAATCAAAAACAAAAGTGGCTAATAATGTTGTTCTAAGATTCATGGATAGTAAAATTTTGCTTAGAAATCTGAGAATAATTATCGATTTAAAAAAGAATTACCTATATCTAAGAAGCAACTGTACCACTTGAGTTAGAATAGGATACTTCACAAGTTTAATATAAAGTATTCAATAAACGACACAAAAATAATAAAAGATCTCAAAGTTACATTCTAGCTTCAATAAATAAAGAACTCTAAACAAAGCACAAAAATGTCTATAGTACTTGTGATATCTTCATAGTAGAGTGATGAGGATATTATAAGTACTATAAGAGTTATATAGTGAGAACTTAAGAGTGGTGAAGTATAAATTGTTTTCTTCCTTCTTTAATATACGGTTCAGAAAAGGATTGCCATCGAATGATCATATCATTAAAATGATTAATCATTTAAGGGAATTAAATATATAGAGAGTAGTTATGCCTAATTATCTTAAGGTGAATCTAATTTTCTAATCTTTTTCTATCAGTTATAAATTATTTATAACAAATTATAATTTAAATAAGATTGAGCAAACTTTTCTTAAGTTACTTAATGAGGTTTAAGAATATTATAAGCAAAATAAAAGAAAAAAAGGACATAAAGATGTTCAACTAATGAGACTAGTAAAAAGTCACGTGAAAAGTAGAAGAAGTTGGTTCAAAAAAAATATTTTAAGAAAGTTTAGGCCAAGATTGAAAAGGCAAATATCAAAAAAATTATTTTTATTATGAAAAATATTGATATTGCACTGTTTTTTATATCTTAATAGTTTTAGAAAGGTTAAAGAATGTATGTCTAGTTATAATATGATTGATTATAAATTAAATTTTATCTTTGATAATCAATCATAGATACTTGTTTTAACTAGTATACCTCATATTTAAGTCTTTTTATAGGCAATACCAAATAGTTCAGTGTTGCTATAAAAATTAAGTGATTTTGCTAACTTAGACTATTATAGGGCACATTTTAAGTTTAGACTCTATTTTGTATTTTGTTAAGGTGACTAGAAATATTTTTCTATTTCTATATTATGTAAATATGGTTATAGTGTATAGTTTAATAGAAATAAATATTTATTATATTTTAAAAATATATTAAGTGATAGTGCATTAAATACAAATGGACTATATGTCTTTAAACTGAGCAATTATGGTTCAAATACATTTATTATTAAGAAAAAAATTTAAAATAAAACAAAATTTAAAATAAAACAAGTTGTAAAAGTCTATGGCATCATAAAATAGGTTATATAATGAAAAGATGAATGACTCAACTTAAAAATAGTTAGATTTTAAGTATACCGAGTCAGAACCTTATCCAATCTATGAATTATATCTCTAAAGAAAAATGACAAAATTTTTCTTTAAGAGTAAAGATGAGAGAGCTAAACAACTATTAGAATTCATATATATAAATGTATATAAAATATTTAGTATTATAGCTAGAAGAGAATTTGAATACTACTTTCTCTTTATTGATAATATATCACTGTATACATATATGTATTTAATGAAATACAAATCTGAATCATTTAAAAATTTCAAAAAATTTAAGAATGAAATAGAGAAACGGATTGAAAAGAGTATTAAAGCTCTATGATCAAATTATAGAGAAGAATATTTGAGTATAGAATTTTAAAAATTCTTAAAAAATAATAGAATAATTTTTTAGCTGATTCCTTTTTATACATTTCAATTTAATGATGTAGCAAAAAAGTGTAATCGTATTATATTAGATGTAATATAATTTATGATAAGTTTTAGACACTTGTAAATATATTTGTAGAGATATACCCTATAAACTGCTATACATATTCTTAATAAGTCCTATCAAAATTAGTATAAAAAACTCTATATCAGATATAAAGTGAATAAAATTCAGTCTCAATTACATGAAAATTTAAGGTTATCTAATTCATATTAAATTAGTTAACAATAATGAGCTAAATATTAGATCAAAGAAGGGTCAACTTATTGATTATCCTAAAGATAATTTAGGATATTATTTTTACTTTTCATCTAATAAAAGGATTTTCATCAACAAGAATATAGACTTTTTAGAAAATGAGCTCTTAGAAGAATGTAATGCAAAACGAAATATTGAGATTAAAAAAGAGTTCTCAGAGCTTCAAATCGATAATGTTGAAATTGAAATGTCTAGTCAGCAAATTTTAATACTAGTTCCAACTCAAAGTTCTTTTATAATATTTAAAACCTTTAGAACAATTCAAACTTTTCTACTAGTAGAATTTTAATTTGTGCCAAGTGGAAAAAGTTTATCAGGTTAATGATCTTATAAGTTGTAAGAAAATTATTTTGGATAAAGATTCAAGTAAATAGCTAAAAGTGATTAATTTTGAGATACAATTTATATACATTAACTAAATTTAGACACTTATTGATTCATTAAAAAGAATAGTTTTTATTAGTTATAAATAGATTTTTAAGAGAAAGATTAGAAAAGTTGATAAATTAATGACTTATAAAGTTAAGTCAGTAGTAAAAGGTTACACTCAAAAATAAAGGTTGAATTATAAAGAGAAATTTTTACTTGTAGTTATGATTAAATCTATTTGAATAATATTGGCTATTATAGCATATCGTAATTATAAGATCTGATAGATTAATTTCAAAACTGCATTTCTCAATGAATTTCTTGAGAAAAATATTTATATAGAATAGCCAATAGATTTTGTTTCCACTGTAGATACAAATAAGGTATAAAAGTTATATTGATTTATTTATAAATTAAAGCAAGTTTTGAGAAGCTAAAATATTCAATTTGATAAGGTAATTAAATTATTTAGTTTTATAAAATTCAAATAAACCTTGTATTTACATATGGATTAAAGATCATATTGTTATATTCCTTATACTATATATAGATGATATATTATTAATGGACACTGATGTTAGTATGATAATTAAGGTAAAAATTTAGCCTTTTAGAATCTTTTCTATAAAAGATTTAGAAAAAGTTACTTATTTTCTTAGGATTCATTTTTATAAAGAAAGCATAAAAAGAATAATTGAATTATTCTAAAATTTGTATGCAAAAAAAAAAATGCTAAAAGAGTTTAGCACAGAGAATTCTAGTAAAGGTCTCTTGTCTTTTATCTATAATCTTTATCTCTCTAGAGATAGAGTCTAAAACCCTATAAAGAGTGACAATAGATGCATAATATACCTTACACTACGATTATAAGTAGTTTAATATACACAATGTTATATACAAGACCTGATATAATTTATGATGTAAACATTAAAAGCAAATATTGGGCTAAATCTAGAAAAAAAAAAATAATGGTTAGCAGTTAAATCAATTCAGAAGTAATTGAGAAGGATTAAGAATTTAATTTTAAGTTATGAACGTTCAGAGTTAATTACTTAAAGATACTCAAATTTTAATTTTCAGTCAGATGTTGATGACAAAAGGCCTATATAACTATTTATTTTTGTATATAATTAGTTGTTATTAGCTAAAAAAATTTCAAACAGATGATAATAGTAGACTCTACTACCAAAATTAAACATATTGTTGCTTCAAAAATAGCAAAAAAGATTATTGAGATACTTAACTTCATGTCTAAATTAGGTATAGTTCTAAACATAACTTATTCAATAATCGTGTTATATGATAATATTATGAATATTGTACAAGTAAAGAAATTGAGAGCATATTAAAAATCTAAGCATATTTAGCTTAAATAATATATTTTAAGAAAGTTCGTTTGAGATTGAGAAACAATTATTTAGAAAATATCTTCAATAAACAGCATTGCTAACCTATTGACTAAAGCGATACTACAAAAATAGTTGAACTATCATCTTAAAAAGATGGATATTAAATATAATAGTGAATAGCAATAGTGCAAATAGGAGTTTGTTGAGATATGGCTCAAAAACTATTCGTGTCATCAATTTTAGAAATATTTTATTTTGTATCTAATATTTATTATTAATAAAAAAAGGAGGGTTTTTTTTATCTTACATTTAAATAAAGTATATATGTAAATTATCTAGATAATTTATTTAATTATCAAATAATATTATCAAAATTGTTTCATTAAGAAGTTATATTAAATAGGCAATAATATCACATAATAAGTATACTAAATATCTTAAATGAAATCATAAAATAATACTAGTGCAAATATCATAAAACATATCATGCCTTATATGTTAAACCCTATTTGGTCATATTTAGTTTACATGTAAAGACGAATAATGATCAAAATGGGATCAATTAGTTTGACTTCTAGTATTGAGAGTGCCAACTGACTTATCCTAATTTGAGCTCCTAAAATATATTGGTAAATATTTAAAATATATATCTTTGATTAGAGTAAATTAAAAGTCATACAAAAGAGTTTGTGATGATAAGTTTAGGATATATTGATCGATAATTTGTAAATAAATCATGTTTGAGATTTTGACATTCTATGAACCCTTACTTGACTAGAATTGTATAATGGAAGGGTTTTCTTTTACTTTGGTGGTGTAGATTGTTTGGGTTTCATGATTTAAAGTCATCCATCCTCGTCAATCATAAACTAAGGAGTAGATATATAATTCTTTCCCTAAGTTTAATTAATATATATATATTGATATATATGTAAATTTGAGCATGCAATACTAATCTTGAGATTCAAATATTTTTTAGTGATGTTAGCTTAATAATCTTTCATGAAGACACTTAAAACTACTTGGCATTAATTTTACAAGAATTTAATGAGATCCCTCAAGAAGCAAAAGGGAAAGTTTCATAGTAATTGATAAATCAAATTTGGGATATCATGCAAACTTCTAAAAAGTACAATACAAACTAATTCACATATTACAGATAAATATGTTTCATTTTGTACCTCAACTTAACTTCAAAATTAAAATAGTTACAATGTTAGATATAAATTCACATAAACTCTTACTTAAAACTAATGCTTTCAACTCACCTTCCTAATTATATTTGAGAAAAAAGGTAAGTTTATCTTACAGCAGTTAATGTACCTTAAAAGCTATATCATCACTAAATGTCAATCAAATTTTAAGAATTAAAGAGAGAGCTAGATGATAGAAGCCATAGAGAGTTACATGACAACATTTTTGAGTTTTCATATTCTAAAGACGAATCTAGAAGTATATTTATTTTATATATTTACAATAAAATGTTGATAAACTTGAACGAGACATTTCTTAACATTTTTTAAAACCATTCCTCAAGCAGTAGGTTTCTTTCTCCCCTCTCTCTATATTGAGATCCTTTGGTTAATTCATGGCCAACATACTCCAAAATTAAGAACTACAAGAAATTTTCATAAGCATTTAACAGCCCCGCCAGTATTAATCAGTCTATGTCCTAGAACACTGTAGTACATACATATACACATATATACATACATACATACAGAGACATATTTCTTAAGCCTTTCAATCACTCAGCCACAAAAAATTTGGAAGGTTGTTGATAATAATTTATATTCCATAATAAACCAAATAATAAACATCTATAGTTGATAAAACTTGCTTGATTAAGCACACTCAATCAGTTCATAATGGCACAAATGGGAAATAAGAATATCATAACGAGTAGATTGCAAGTAGCATTATATAACTAAAAGAATTATTACAATTGCTGAAAGGTTTTCATTAATTCATAATGTAACGAATACTTTTTATAATTTGAAGAAAATATTCGAAGCCTAAAATACAAATTCTAATGACACTATAAAGTGAAATGTATGCAACATTAATTAATAAATTAGAGAGTGACTATATAAGATTTTGATCCAAGTTGAAAAAAGAAATGTTATTGAGTATAAATTAATGTATATAAATTGATAGTGCAGTGAAAGCGAGCAGACAGAAATACGGGAAAGCGTAGTCTATAATAATCACCAAAACAATTGTTTCCAATATCAATACAATAAGTAAAGTAATACCTCGTTAAGTTGTTGACGAAGAAATTCCTTATCGATTCGAGATATCACCAAATTAGGCCTGGCGTACTAAGCAGAAATAACTATGTAGCCAAGGACAATTTGCCAACTTCCCCATTTGTGCATTTGTGGATCATGAAATTTCTAAACAGGATTAAAACACACGGATAGAAAAGGCGCCGCCGGCAAGTCATCCTTGGCTGCACACTTACTTTCTGTTCTTGGACGCAAGGCCACGGATGAATAGAGTGCATCTTAATTTAGGTAAAGAAGCCTTGCCAGCTCCCTCCCTCCCAACAAATAAAACCTAATTTCTAAATATATATGTGAAAAGGGTAATTAGAGGAAAAGCAACAGTACTTGAAGAATTAAAGAGGAGAGTTCCGCGAGAAATTCATAAGCAAATGCAAAAGGACGGAAAAAGGATGCATTCATTATCTTGAATCGAGGTGATGAAGACATATGCTAGAAGGATCCACTTATGGCCAATAAGGATTAGGTTTTTCCTCAACTCAACTCTACTCTCCATTTTTAGATAAAACTTGCAAAAAGGATTGAATTCATATAAAGAGCAAACAACCGACTTGCAGAAGTACTATATAACTGTTTTTGTATGAATCCAAATCACCCGCTATGTTTAGTTTAGCATTAATTTTGATATAAGGTAAGATGGAGAAACTCGCAGTAAATGCATCTGATTTGGGAAGTTTCAATGGTGATTAAAATCTATATTAAGGACAAAATGTAAGTGGTGTTTGCTACTGCATACAGCATTTCCTAGACAATGAAAGGAAAAAAAAACATGAAAAATATATTTTATATAGAGGTGGTGATATAAGTTGTTGGCAGACAGAAATAATATTCACGTGGACGACCCTTATATAAGAAAAGGACGCAAGACATATATGCATATACATATATATAAAGAAAAGATTATCAGAATAAAGGAATCTTATAAACATATATAGACTGACACAAGCAAAAACAATATAAGAAAAATAAGTCTCTTTCTTTCTAATGCGTATATTTTGCAGCACAAAAAAGGGAAAAGAAATTAGAATTTAGTTATGCACGTTCAGCGCCATTGTAGTGTAGGAAACATGCATGTAAGGATTCACAATCCAGGAAAGCGAAAGACCAAGAATCAAGGCCTGCAGCTGCCTTGGTTCGTCTTTACCTTTTCAAACACTCACTTCAAAAATAGATATAAGATTCGTTTTGTTTCTCTGAAAGTGTAGTTGCTGTTAGTGCTAGTAGCAGCGCAGTGGAACAATTTTTAAGTTTCTTCTTTTTTATGTTTTCCGGAAGGCGATGGGCATGGTGTAGGAAAAAATAGAGCCAAAGAAGTGGCTATATCGTGTAGGAGAAAATAGAGCCGAAGAAGTAGCTATCTTTGGACTTGTACGTGGAGAAGTGAGAATAAGATTGATTTATTTTCCTAGAAGAGTTGCTTCTTATCCTAAAAGTGGGTCTCACGCATAACTCACAAGGGCTCTGTGATAGCTAGATGACCATAGAAGGCAGCAAACGTTTGAAAGGTATTGCCAAATTAGAAAGAAAGAGATCAGATAATATTATGTTCGAGTATGAGATTAGCAACAGCTCCACGTATTAAATCCCACGCCAGCAAACGTCAGATAGAGAGCTGTCAATTATAGGGTTAGATGTTAGAAATTTAGGTTCACTTTGTTTAGTTCAATTAATTTAATCAAAGATGTAAATTTATACTGGATAATTAGAGTGGGAATTTCGTGCTTTCAAGTGTCAATTTCATCGTGATGGAGATTCGCACAGCATGCATGTAATTGAAATCTTCCAAGTCGGAATCTCATGAAATAAAAACTAAAATGAAAATAGGAGGGGAAAAAAAAAAAGCGAGATTACGCTAATAGCCATCCACTTGAGAATGCACAGAGAGCAATTCAAACATTTCAAATTCCAAGCAGACACAGAAAACATTCCTCATTTTGATGCAATGTTGGAAACGTGGAAACCAATAAAATTTCCTCTTGGAACTCCCATTTTGGACGTCCAAATATACAACTCTTTCAATGCGTCTACAAAACAAACACTAGAATAAGCTCCTATTTTGATAATTTATGTGTCATGTCAAGCAGATATTTGAACCCCAAAAGAATGGGGCACAATAGAGCATTTCTCCATGCTATAGGCCCATAGAAAACTCATCATTCAAAAAAAAAAAAAAAAAAAAAAAAAAAAAAAAAAAAAAAAAAAAAAAATGAAAGGCCGGGGGCTGCAAAGCCGTACACAATTACAATGTTTTCAATTACATGACTGCATATAGCAAGGAGAAGCCACATCCATGCCTAACTCAAACAATAGCCCAGCATATAAATATAAAGAAATCAATTACATATCAAAATGGCCAGTCAAAGCCATAGTGCTACAAATGATACAAAAGTAAGATATAAATACCTAGTAAGCAAGCATGCCAACAAGATGCACAAATGAATACAGCATATTGATTAAAATAATCTGTCAATTATTGAAAACAGAGTAGAACATGACTTGGAAAAGGTAAAGAAATGTCACAAAATAAAGTCTCTACTCACTGTAACTATATATGACAAATATCTGATACCTTTTGTTAACCTCTACAGAGAAAGACCCAGCACCCCAGCATATGAAGCTCTTATATTTCACAAACTCTTTTAAGATTCCTGGGGAGCCTCGAATCTTGTTGGTGTGTCAATACCCATCATACAGCAAAGGCCAGATATTAAGATTAAAAGCAGAACAATTCCCTGAAAATCATGTAAGACGATAATATGAGGACCTATAAATGTAATAAATAAATGTAATAATGTAGGGATGTAAAACATTAAGAAACAGGGAGAAAGCAAAATAGTAAGATGACCAGAAAAACCACCATAACAGCAAATAGATATTACACTGCTTTCACCCACACCAACCAAAAATTGCTTAACACAAAAGGAAAATGAAAATCCTCACCCAAATATAAGCCTTGCAATAAGAGCTTAAAACAATGAAAAAGCACACCTACTTCCTGTGGTTCTGAGAAGGTTTAAGAATTGTATGTACATGTTAAATGTAAAACAGCCTCAACTAATTGCACAGAATCAGAAAATAGGCCACAAGGACAAATACTATCCTCAGGTGACACCCAACCATTTTTAAAGACAAACTAGTCATGGTTTATCTGATATGCTTACACCAGTGTAACCATCATGTTTCATTTTAATTAGTATACAGGACTGAAATTATAATCTACTAGGTTTATATATGTGGCTAATTTAATTATTCGTTTACCACGAAGAGAGAACCTCATTGAGGAAAATCATAATAATAATATGTTGATTAAGTTCTTGCATATGGAAAAGAGTGCGCAGGGGAGCAAGATGGTTTGAGGATGAGAAGAAGGGAGAGATAGCTTCAACTAAAAGCAACAGCAGGGAGACAAAAACTACAATGCCAATTAACCTTTACCAAAAAATCTGACCATATCACCAGCACGAGACTCTACAATAGCTGGCATCAACAGACTCTAGATAACTCATAAAAGAATAGGATTGACATATACTTCTGTACTGCTAAAAATAGATCTTCTCTTACATGCTTGGCCCAAACAGAACAAGTAGAAAGATGTATCCAATAAAATATGCAAAAATCAAATGGCAACAATTTTAAATTGCATGTAAAAGAATGGACAAAGGCACCAACTTACAACTAAAATTCCCTCCAGAAGGGATGATTTAAATTGGCAAACTTCATCACAGCTTGTTGACTTTGCCAATGCCTTACCTACACCACTATCAGCAAGAAACCTTTCTAGCTCTTGATGAAAAGGATACTGAACAGACCTAACAGGATCAGAAACATAAAGAACAGTATAATTTGCCCCGGACTTCTCCACAGAATCAATAAGCTCGGACATAACTTCACCTGCATATATAATCCATAACCATTCACATAAATATTTATCAGATCAATATGACTTTAATGAAGACATACAAAGAACACTATCCTACTGCAACCACATACTAACATACTTTCAAAGCGTGGTTTGTTAAGTTGTTTCATAGATTGAGGGCCATCATAGCAAAAGACAATCAAATCAGTTTGCTCCTTTTGCTTCCTTTCAATCCTTGAAAGCAGATGATCCTGGTCATTATTTACAGAAAAAAATGAAAAAAAAAAATTAACCATAAAAATATAAAATGCATCAGAATGTATTGTAGACTAACCAGTTTCATAATCAATAACATTATAGCTTACATGGAATGACTTTGAGTCCGAAAATTTCAGAAAATTTTCACCCTCTATATGGCAACCTTCAGAAAATGCAACATTACCAACTTCAAAATCACGCCCACAAGTTTCTGTAAACTCTGAAAGCAACAAACTCTCCATGGTTTCCCCCCCTGATGAAGCAATGAATGGGAATGCCAAGGAAAAATTGGCCTTTGTAAAAGAGACCTGGGAAATAGTACAGAACTAAGACTACCAAAAACCAGAGCCTTGGCCATCCCAATGGTACAATTAAATCTAGAAGAACTCAATATACAAATGAACATATAGAGTCTATTTACCTTAATCAAGTCTATTAAAGCTGGGTCAGCATGTTTGTTCCCAGAAATATGAGATGATTGTAGCTATTGATGAGAAAAAGAAATATGATCACTAGCCAGAACATATCATAATAGCACAAGAATTGCTGATCATTAGTGTGCAATGGCTAGACAATTTAAAGAGCTGGCTTCAAGTCCTAAATCTATCAGTTCCTAGTATTGCTAGTTTAGTCAACAACAACAGAATTTTAGAATAATAGGACACTAAGCAACAATCATTTAATATGAGGCAAAAACTAAGCAAAAGAATTACCTCTCTACCAACAAAAACAAGTGCCACATCCACGGACTGCCGTAATTGCTTCTCCGAACACTAAAAGAAACAGAAAAACAATGAAAAAATATTCAAAAAAAAGAAAATCAATATATATCTGAAAAAGAGTGATTCAAGTATGATAATAAGACATGATGTATACCAATAAATCTGACCAGCCCCCTTGAGTCAAAACAGACTTGGCTAGATCCTGTGGAGATATGGTCTGATAATTCAAAGCATTATCTGATGACAACCTGTGATTTCATTTCATTCAATTACATATTCACTAATTTCGTACTCAGTTGCATTGAAAAATTAACAATATTACGAGAAATGAAAAAAAGAAAAGAAAAGAAAAGAAAAGATGCTTACTTATTCTGATAAGGAGACCATAAAAACGCAGGGACAGTAGAAGAAGAAGCAAATGTAATCGCGTGTAAAGTTTCCGATATCAACAATAACACTATCACAACATAATCATACTTCATCTTCAATCTCTATCAATTGAACGCAATAAACGATCAATTATTCCAAATTTCGCATCAAATCTAATGAGATATGTAAGCGATATGATTATGAGATTGACGAATCAAACAATAATTAAGAGCAGATCTCAGCAGATAGAAATTTACCACGAAGAGCAGAGCTGAGGAGAAATAGTTAGGATTTCGACGACAACGGATCTTGATAATTCCCGTTTCGTTACAGAAGCCACGAGAACCTGCAGTTCCGACCTATTATTATTGTTGTTTCTGCCTCTGGATTTTTTTGGTTGAAAGCCTAATGGGTCGTAGTGATAATGAAATGGTGGAATTGGAACACTAAACCCAAGGAACATAATCCTATCGGCCCAACCCATATAATTTACATAACAGATCATTAAATGAAGCCCACTTGACTTGTCACAGGGGACTTGCGTGTTAGTCTAAACCTAACATTGAGCTGCACTCTAAGACCAAGATTGAGTTTGTGGCAGGTCTATATTGGGCTTTCAATTTCTTCGGAACGACTTAATCTGTTTGCTTATTTCACTCTCACACCTAGATGAAAAAAAAAAAGGTTTGAAAAGCATAATATTATTAGCAAAATTTGTAGGTAGTATAAAACTAAGAATAATGACGATGTCGATTAATTACATTTATGGTTCATTTTAATATATACACATATATATAACTTTTTGAGCAATGCAAGTGAAGAAAATTGTCACTCTTCTCATGTGATTGTTATTAAAACCATCCAATATTTGATCCCATTAATACATAACAAAACTCCAATCTACGACCACCGCTCCCAATTCACTGCATTAGCGATTTCGTAACTTATTCAACATCATCTTTCAATATTTGATCACCTCAAGCGACCTACCGATCGAAGCTCCAGAAGCCACAAACCAAATAAAAGACCTATAATTTTTCCTCTTCAAAAATTATCCCGGATCAAAGATGAAGAAAGGAGTCAGAAACTTCTGCAACAGCGATAATTCCACCTCCACGCTAAACCAACACAATAACCACACAACACATGATCAAAGGCACCCCCCGTTGGAGGAAGCGATATTGCAGCTGGAGTTAGGAGAAGAAATCGTCAAGCAAGAAAACCTTAGTAAGCATGGTGTCCGTGGAAGAATGTCATGCGTAAATAATTCGGATATATTACATTCTGCAAGAAATGCATTGAACCAATATCCAAGATTTTCTCTCGATGGAAAGGATGTCCTGTATAGGTCTTCATTTAGAAATTTGGAAATGGGAGAAAATCCGTAGGGCGTAGAGATGACCATGAAGATTATAGTACACTGGGTTAAAACTTAAGAAGGGTATGTGTATGCCGAAGAATTTAGTAGAAGAGAGTGTGATTTGGTGTAAACCAG
Source organism: Trichilia hirta (assembly GCA_035221805.1). Taxonomy (NCBI): domain Eukaryota; kingdom Viridiplantae; phylum Streptophyta; class Magnoliopsida; order Sapindales; family Meliaceae; genus Trichilia; species Trichilia hirta. The sequence goes on along the minus strand of JAWDEX010000007.1, from coordinate 3,898,633 downwards.
GAGTTGTAGCGAAGCTGATGGGACTAGTACTAGTAAAGTTTGCGATGAGAGACTGAAATGTTGTATTTTGAAGCGGCAGAATTTGACGTGAGAGCTGACAGACGTGAACTTGGGAGAAGAATTGTGATGGATCGGAGAACAGGAGAGTTGGAAGAATGGGTTCATGTTCAAAAGATGTTTACTGTGTGATGAAACCAGTGTCAATAGATCATCGTCAGTCAGAGATTAATATGGTTGGAGAAGATTGGCCAATTCCCCGTTTTCGATAGATTAATTCATAATTAATTTAACATATTAATGCTGCAATTTTAATGCATATATTTTGCATGATTTCTGGACACAAAAATTATACATGTGTGTTTGTGTTTGTGTTTGTGTCTGTGTCTGTGTCTGTGTCTTCCCTTTTGGAAAGTAAATTTGGGTCTTATTTTAGAAGAAACTAATGTATAAGCTTAAATAAAAAAGAAAAAGAAAAAATTAAAACAAATGTTCAAGTTGTAATTATACATTCATTTTATTGTTATTTTCATGGTGTTGCATGTTAGTAGTGCATATCCTAGAATTCACTGAATAATATATAAATACGTATAAAAATATTTTAGTGAGAATATTGGCACCTTTTTAATATGCAAATATATAATCAGATGGTGTTGTTATTCGTAGGGTATATCATCACATAATGTTTAGGAATATTATATGTATAAAAGTTCTCATATAGGAGCATTTTCAATATATATATATAGAGAGAGACATCGATGAATGAATTGCTTCCTTTTTATAAACATCATTCTGTTAAACCCTAAACAATGGTATATAAATGCTAAATATGCAGTGTATGGATGCGTATTTAATTAATAACAATCCAAGTTTTAAAATGTATATTTCTTGGAATCAAGAAAATGTAGATAGTACTTACATTCACCAAAGTACCTAAAGATTTTGTTAGTAATTAATCCTTGTATAGTATACCTACATAAAATTAGTTGTGTATATAAATGCTCCTAGATAGGATTTACAAGAGTCTTAAGCATTCGAAGTACGTAAAGTAACAAAGTGTCGTGCATACATATGGTTGGTTTGAACTTTCTAAACAAGCCAAAATAATTAATACCTCAAATAGACAGACAGATCTCAATCATATATGTTAATAATTGTTTATATTTCAATCGCGTCGTGATATAAATATAATCGACGAGAGTCGAATACATAATTATGGTAGATAGCATATATAGCAGCCTCATTTCTGCAATTATTATTTATTAATAAATTTAAAATAATATTTTCGTGGGAATTGAGGAGTTTCAATTTAAAGGCACACATCATGCATCATGCATGCAGATACGTATATATATAATTAATTTGTGAAGAGATTTATAGAAATTAACCTACTTCCTAAATCCTAGCCTTTCCATTAAGCAAATTAGAAATTATTCATAATACATTAGCACAAAACATAAATTATTCTTACTTTATTAAAGTAAAAATGTGTTTATGATAATTATTAAATTAATTTAACAATTATCATTTTATTCTTTTATGAAATCATTTAATAATGTTAATTGGCTGAAAATGTATTCTTTACACAAAAATAATTAAATATAAATTATTACATATTAATCTAACCGTTATTACCAAACAATAAAGTAAGGATGTCCTCCTTAAAAAGAAATTCCTATTAATTATACATAACCATGTTAAATCTATATCTATTCATCTATCTATATTTAACTAAAAGCCCATTAAAATGTTAAAAATGCTTAATTAATTTATTCTAAACTTTTTTCAGGCGTCAATGACCCACAAATTGAAGTTCCTGTATCTCGAAAGTGACTCTGTTTACTTGATCGTTCAATCAAAGTAAAATTATACCTTTATTCTTTTTTTTGTTCGTATTCATTTATATGTTATATTCAAATATATCGGAGAATTTCCATTCAATAATTTTCTTGGTTGATATTTATATATAGATAGATACCAGACTACGTAAATTTTGGATTATTTTTATTTGTGAACGAGTTAACTTTTAATTTATCAGTATGTCAATGAACTTAATTGTAATTGGCTTCGCTAGCCGCAGGTCGAATTATTAATGGCCGGTTGGCTTGCCATTTTACTTGGCTCATTATCTCAACCTATAATTTTTTTCTTCTGCGTTTTTTTTAGCTAACTCCAAAAGCAGACAAAACCGAAAATACAGGAGACAAAAGAGAAAAACCTCTAAAGAAAATTGTAACTTGGTAACCCATTACAAATTTATAAAGTTCGATTTTGGAATTGGGTTCCCGTACCCCTAATAATTTAATATAAAATCTCCGTTAAGATAAAAGCTGATTGGGATATTATAATGTTAATTAGCTACATTCTTTACCCATTTTGCCTTCTAAAGCATTAACTTACATACTACAATATTGCACTTAATTTATATTAATTGTCAAGTTAGCTTAATAATCACATTTTTCATTGTAGTTTAGGATATTTTTGATGCCCAAATTTTTTCGGAAAAGAAAATTTAACATAGCATATAGATTTAGTTCTTTCACAACTAGCTGGAGCTATCACAGGTCCACCTTGTATCAGAATTTTTATGGCACACCGATTATATCTAAAATAAAAAAAAAAAAGAAAATTAGGAGTGAAGCCAACTTCTCGGCATATAAAATTCGATATTTAAGTCAGGCACAAAATCAAAGAAAAAAGAAGTGAAATAAGAAAACATAAATAATAAAGAGTTGAGTATTTGAAAAACTATACCGACATGAAGTGTCGGATTGAAAATTCTTTTTTGGGAACAAAATTCTGATAGCTGAGATCCCAAAAGTTCTTAAAATAAGGTCACTTTCTTCAGGTTGTGGATGTAATATTTACAGTGATCTTTGCACGTACAATCATTGGAGAATGAGAGTTTGATTTGATAGGAGGTGGCTTATCTAACCACCAATAGGTCATTTCACAATCATGTTCTTTCGAAATAGGGTGACCAATAAATGCCTAAAGTTTAAGCAATATAGTGCATCATGTTTTAAATGTGATGGGACAGTCTATCAGGCTTTGAAAGGTGTACATTACTCGCACCTTTGTGTCTTTTGTTTTTGGTAGTTGATAGCTAAGGTTAGATTAGGATTCTAGAGTTATAGGCCTGAGTGTGCTTAAGGTTTTAGGTCATTCCAATTCGATCTATTGATAAAATTTATCCCTCTATATTCTAAGGTGGATAAAGTGACCTTAGGAAAATTTCTTAATATGAGCCTCTAAATTTTTACTGTTACAAAGTAATAGTAGAAATTTATTTGTCTTCTCTTTTTTGATGCGAGTTTTCGGACTCAAATTAATTTGAATTGTCTATGAAAATTGTGAACTACCAATGGGCGAATTTATTATAATCATTTCGTTTTGAAATCAATCATTTCTAAAATGATGTAACTATTTATTAGTGCCTCTTCATATTTTATAAAGTCACCACATGTAATAATGAGAGTGGTTGTATTTATGTTTGCATGATATTTTAGGGCGTCTTATCATTTTTTGATGACGAAGTGTAATTTAAACCTTTAGATCATGGCTCTAAGGATTCATCATGTCATTTTGTTGTCTTTTAAGCTAGCTATAAATACCCAGGGATTTTTTCATTAAGTTCCTATTTCGCATAACATCCTGTGTTATAATATTTTTCGAGCCTGCTACTTTTACTCAAACTTTTAACACCCTATTTTTCGCTTTCTTTTTTAATTAGTTTGTTCAGTGAGCTCTTACTCCTTTCTAATTATTATTGTCATTGATTATTTTTTGTAATTTTTCATTGTTTTTATTTCTTTACAATAGATTGGTATGTTAGAACCACCTTTCTTAAGTGTGTAGAGCGTTCTGAGTTATAGATTTATATTATAAGCAAAGCCTTAAGGCCTGAAAGCTCAATGTTATCTCTAGCTTTTTAGGATTACCTATGATACTCTTGGGATAGCCTATTGGCTCGTTTTAGGAATTGTATTATAGTTTATCATCTTAACTAACTAAATTTGTGTTACGCGTCTGTAAAAGATGATTTCTAGTAGTAAGAGTGTAGAGATAATATTTGATTACTAGTTTTCTTAGGATATTGTAAAAGTTAATCCCAAGTCTTATTTTTCCTTCCCAAGACTAAGTGATAACGGGTCTACAAAGCGAACTTGTTCCTCTTAATCATAATCACCCAAGATATTATAGTCTACTGGGAAGCCTATAAGGTGGATAGGCTAGTGACGATGAGGGCACTATTAAGAGATGAGTTACCTAGCTGATCCCCTCTAGGACAGTTTGTTTTTAGTGAAGAGTTATTCGTGCTCGAAGATAGATTGCCTCTGCAGTCATTAATTGCTACGCTTTTGATGCATTTCTAAATTTTACCGTACTAGCTAGTCTTTAATAGTTGGAGAATTTTGGTCAAATTATTCATGCTATGATAGGAGTATTTTGGCTAATCACTCAACATTCCTGAGGTAGCTTATGTATATACTCTAAGAAAAAACCTTGTATCTAGTTTAGGCTAGTAGTATTTATAGACTAGGCCTAAGACTCTTAGTCTAGTGAAAAATAATCCATTTAATAATAATAATTAAAAAGATAAATAATTTTTGGTGGGCGAAAAATGAGATCTAATATCCTAGGCATTAGGGGGCAGATATTCCAAATAAGTTTGGGTTAACTCCATTATAGACGTGGTATCTCGTCTTTAACAAGGAGTCTCTTAGGAGGATGACCACATTAAGAGACATAGCCCAAGACTAAAAGGATATTTTTCTGAGGCATTCGTAGTGGAATTGAGTTTAGTATCATCTCACATTTTTTGAGTTACTCTAAATAGGATGAAAGTGAGGGGTAGGAAATAATATAAATTCCTATTCTCTTTCCTTTTGAGAGTGCTGACTTTGTTCTCTTTTGGTTGCAGGGATGAAAGGTTGAGAATAACATCGCTCTATTTTCGAAAGATTTACAGCTATAAGAAAGGGGGAAGAGACAAAGGCCATGAGCATATACCTCTCTTTTGCCCTTATGCCGTTAAAAGATAACTAAACATTTTTTGAGAGCTAGAAGGAAAGCCCTGATTCTACCTCAGGACTATTTTAATAATAGCGAAAGCTTTCTCATTTTGATAAAAAAAGGCCCCGTACTGAGGAGGATGAGAGTAAAATATTATTGAGCAATACTAGTATGATAGCGAGAACGGGAAGGTTAGGTTCTGTCGAGGCCTTTAGCTTAACTCAACGTATGTCTGGGTCTTTGCTTAGGGTCCCCCCGTACCTTATTCTATAATGCTTTATCCTCTTCCATAGTTTTATACTAGAGGTAGGGCTTTTAGATATCAGAAAGGACAAATGGCCTACTATGGGTTACCTCTTTCTCCTCTTAAATTTTATCTTATCTTTAATAGACAATGGTATTGATGAGAATGTAAGCCACCTAAATCCTGAGGAGGCTATTAACCACATCAAGAACCTTTTAATTTTGGTAAGTAATTAAAATGTCTTGCTTTTATTAAATTGCTTATCAAACTTTTGGCACTTTGAGTGTTTTTAGATTACGCATGTGGTAGTGTACTAGTAAGAGCTAATAAAGTCTCACATCCAAGATGCTACTATTGGAGATATATTCTAGAATCAATCATGTCACAAGGTTTAGGGTTTATATCTTATTGTATATATAATTTTTTTTTTGTAATTTGTTATAAAAATGTTTACGACAATTAAAATGGCATTTTGTTTTAATATCTTATTTTTTATTCAGTTGTCATTTATTTTAATTTCTTATTAATGCAAGATATATTCCTGTAATGTATTATGTGTTAAGATTTATAGA